>MU853867.1:0-122735 GCA_033297225.1 Diplogelasinospora grovesii | reverse complement strand
CAGGCTGGGGGGGTGTGTCAGACTTTATAATGGACTTACTAGCACCAGCCAGGTGTGGATTCACATTTTGGTTCGGTGGTATAGTTGTCCAATACTAACCAATCGACTCAGTCGACTAGGGGGTATGTATCTTAACTGGGTGCCCATGAACGTATCAATGATGGTAAATGCACACTTTATCATAGCAAGATGAAAAAGGCCTACGCGTGTCGCACTAATTCGCCTTAACTGAGTTACTTACTTTCGTGGAAACGTCTGCGCCAACGGGACATTGATAAGGTATGTACGTACGTACCGTACTCAATATATCTACATACAGGTACGTAGAGATACGTACCTTATACTGGCATAAATCGTCAAGTATTGTCCCGTAGATAGTATATGGAATACTTTCCGAATATATGGTATAATGACATCGAAGCACTAATCACACAGCATTGATAATTGCCAAGTTCTAACGGGACTCAACTCGAACGGACTCAACTTGGAGAAAGACATTAAAGGTTTCCACAACCATGTACTTGGAAACATTTCCACATATTTTCCAGCAGCACTCCCAATAAATGACAGCGTTGTCTGCCGTCGACATCATGATAAGCCTCACTTGGCATCACTTGACTCCGGAGTGAGCTCCAATGCCTTAGGACTTGCACGGGAATGAGCTGAAGGACACAATGGACACCTCAAGAAAAGCTTATACATTCGAAAGCAAGTTCTGCTGCAGTGAAACAGATTGTCTAGTTGCAAATTCTAAGTACCATATGGAATATATCTGTGATTGAGACAGAGCCGTAGTCAACTAAGCCCTGGTATGATTTCCAGCAGTTCTTGGCCTCTTCATGTGTTTTCGAGTCTTGCGGCTGTGCCCCTAACTTCCTTGTACGAGCTTCTTGGGCAGTTATCCTTGCCGTAAGAGGAGGCGTAAGATCAGAAGAAAGTATACAGGTAGTAACAACACGATCAAGTGTGTGCAAATAACTTGGGGCGAAGGACTCCATCAGACCAAGCTGTGTACGACATTACGGTTCTATGCATTCTCGTGTGTTTTTTGTAAGAAACAAGGAAGACTGTTCTACGCGCTTAATCCCAGATCCAAAACAACTGGTTTCTTAAGAGCTGTGAGAATTATAGACATGTAGGCTCAAGTGTAGGAAGCTGTAAATGCCCAAGTGCGATATTCCAACCCAGCATATAGGCATTTGAACTGTCTCAACACAGCTTGTCATAATCCAATTCACTATAAAAGTGGACACATCAACGGTGACAGATGGGGTTTCATCATCACGACGGACAACGAGACTTCAGCTCAACTGAAGCAAAGTCCGCCAGACGCGATGGATACCAGCCGTTCGGTTTTTAATGATAACAATGACAATGGCTTCCTTTATGCCCTGGACAAGCCTCTCAGCACGCTAGCCGAAGAGTTGGGCTTGCAGAGCATGGTCGTAGATATGGAGTACCACGTGAAGCGGTCCGATGCCACGCGGATTGAGGAACGCCGTGCCTTGGACCCCTCGCAGCCCCATAAACCCGACGACATCTTTCTGCTGTACTGTAAGTCGTTCGAGCTGCTTGTCGAGGAATGGCTTCGTCGACATGCTGCTTTGGCATCCAGCAAGCAGCATGAGCCTCACCAGATGCAGCTCCGTCACCGTCCCGGTCGACAAATGCCTACTGCTGCTGCTCCTCCTCCGCCGAACGGTAGAGCCCGTCGTAACGTACGAGCTCCTGAGATCGATCGCCGGACCATAATCGCGGCCCTGCAAAAGAGCTGGGGAATGGAGACAGCCCACGTGACGGACACTTTTAAGCGCTGGGCGCAGCTTGAGCGCGATAACCACAACCTGGCGTTTCCACCTTGGGAGCAAATGAAGAAGCAGAAGGAGAAGAACCCTCAGGCTGTCATTTCGCCGGTTGACCTGACCCTCATCTCTTCTAGCACACTGAGTCCCAGGGCAATGAGGGTCCAGAAGCGACAGGCCAAGAAAGACAATGCTGAAAACAGGAATAAACTGCTAGCGGCCCTGAATCCAGGCGGCAAGTCGGGCTCGGCAGCTGCATTGCTGGTGCTGGCCAACGTTGAACCGGACAACCAAGATGTGCCTCCTGAATCATCTGGGTCGTCCACCCCTACAGTAGTCACCACTCCAGTTCATTCGTCCCCGGAGCCGGAACCGATCCGGTTCACATCGGAGATGCTGCGCGGATCAAGCCAGCCGTTTAGCCCGCTGGAGCCTACCCCTGAGCCGCAGCCGCAGCAGTTCCCCCCGCTTGCTCCGGAGGCCTTCTTGCCAGAAGGCTACATTCCCCCGACGCCGGCTGAGCTGTCCCACATCCCGAGGGATGTCTTCGTCCAGAGGTATAAGCTCTTTGTCGAGCATCTGCGACAATACTGGGACCCCGCGACTGGTGAGGTCGGAGGATCCGCAGCCTCGGTGGCTGGATCGAACACCAGCAGCACAAGCTCTAAAAGCTGGGAGGATTGCCACAGAGAGCTCCAGGAGTTAGTCGACGGCATCGGAAACGAAGATCTCCCTCTCGACGACTGGCGCAATCCGCGTGGCTGGCTGCCATCGTCACAGCCACGGTCGGAGACCAATGGATCGGCGAATGGTGGGAATACTGGATTCCATGATGGGGTTGGTCCGAGCCCTCAGCAGCCGGGCGAGAACCAAGTCAATGATGTCATGAGCCCGCACTCGGAGCTTCAGAACCAAAACCCATCATCGGAGTCGTCAGAGGGGTCGTCGATGGACTTGAGCGACTTGGAAATCGTGATCCCCGACTCGGAGAGCGATCATTGGGATCTGTTCACGGCCCAGGTCGCGCTCGACGAGGCTGCTGCGTACGATGATGACTCTGATTCTGCACAGGATTTTAGCGTTCAGCAGGAGCAGCAGCAGCAGAACCAGCAACAGGCGGAGGAGGGTGACGGAGAGGTCGTTTTCGACTGGCCCTTCCCTGGCCTCGCTGATGTCCCGACCTGGCAGCAGGTCCTCGGTCAGCAGCAGGCAGAGGAGGTCAACGGGGAGGACTGGCTCCTCCCCGGCCTCTCTGAGATCCCGGAGACCTTGCATATTCTCGATTCGCAGTAAGCAATACACCATCATCTGATTTGACCGCATTGTTTGGTGTCGGCTTCATTTTGTTGGCTTTTTTTTGGAGTTTGGAATGAGCAACTTTGGCGTCGGGCATTTGCGACTCATA
Organism: Diplogelasinospora grovesii; assembly: GCA_033297225.1. NCBI lineage: Eukaryota > Fungi > Ascomycota > Sordariomycetes > Sordariales > Diplogelasinosporaceae > Diplogelasinospora > Diplogelasinospora grovesii. The sequence goes on along the minus strand of MU853867.1, from coordinate 119,528 downwards.
TTTCTTTTTCATCTGATCAAGTGATCTGACTGGCTCACTGTCCTGTCCGTCTTGCTTTTGAAGGTTATAGGGGGAAACAAAGGAACGACAAAAAAAAAAAAAAGGCTGGAAGAAGTTGGAAGACCTTTGCTTATTGGGGTGGCGGCGTTTGGGTGGTTTTATGCGTACATGACCTTGAAGAGTCACTTAGATACCCGATAAAGTAGGTAGCTCATGAATTTACTGCGTTCCGTTTAGGTGGAGTTGTCTTTCATCCCATGTGACGTTGACCTATCGTGCAAATAATACCCGTGAAGTAACTTTCCATGCGTTGTTAAGTGACTGGTTAAGAGTAAAAAAGCAAGAATGCTGTAGCTAAAGCGAGAAGCTCGTATGACCGTGTCATTGTTGCCGATTTCTGGGAGGACTGATCTTTAACTGCAAAGCGAGGGGCCTTTTTTTAGTGGTCATAAGGATGTTTGCTTTCCTGAATGCAACATTATCCGCTAATGCCCAAGATGCGCATGGGACTTTCCCTAGCGGTGGACTGCTGTGCAGCGAGAACTCGGCACATCTTGCCCTGAGAACACACCCAGCGCTGGGTTCCGGTGTGGGGTTAGGCTGTTGACTGCATACAGCTGCATGGGACGAAAATGCACTGTGGTTGCCACCCAGAAATACAGGTGCAGCGGGGTACTTACCCTGCTCAATTTGCCATTGTCCATTTCCAAGACCCTTAGACCTTTCGTCTTTTCACCGCGTAATTTTTCGCGATGAATGCGATTTTCGGCCATCCTACAGGCTTGAACTTTGCAGTCTTTGTTAACGTCGCCTGACGAGTCAGGAAGCGCAGATCTGGGCCGCATATCACAGGCGCCCCGTTTGAGCACTGTGCAGCACCATCGCTCGCAAAGTCCCCGCGACGACAGGAATCGACCGACACAAAAGTCAGCGCCACCACACAGACAATGTTGTCTAGCAACAGCTTGCAGAAGGACAACCGGAATAGGGTTGCAACGGGGGCTGCGATACGCCGAGCGAGATAGATGACGAGGATTTTGACTGCAAGAATCACGTCATGGTCCGATACTCAGTGTTCGCGACGCTTGAGTCTTGGGGTCGTCAGCAACTCAGGCGGCATCGTTAAGGCACCAACGAGTCGTAAATACCATTATCCATTACTAGGTAGGTCCAGTAAGTCTACGCCAGTCCGAGCCAGCAGAGATTTGACAAGACATTCCAACATAGTCGAACGCCGCATTACTCCATCTCGCCGTCGCCGGGTAATTTAAGCCCGCATGCCCGGTCGAAGTTGATGGCCAAAAAACCATTTTGCTGACAATTCAGCGACCGCCAAACTTATCACGCCGCATATGCCATCAGCGACGGCTCGTATGTCATCTTCGGCTGGTAGGCCAACAGCCTGGTGGCGGCATTGACAATCTGGCCCGCCGTCGCGACAGCATCAAAAACTGTGAGGCCGGGTGCGATGTAGTCGGCGCACACGCGCGCCAGATCGATGCGGCTCACGTCGCCCGGCCCAGCATGCGTCAGGGCATCGACGACGAGGGCTGCCGTGAGCGGATGGGCCATCATGTTGGCATGGCCATAGAAGCTACCCCCCGGCGTGGTAGGGGGACACACGCTCTGAACCTCGATGTTGGCGGCACCTACGCCACGCGCGTCGCCGATATACGCCGAGGCGCCCGTGCCCTGCTGCGGCTCGACAATTTCGTCGTAGACACCCGAGTAGAAGCTCGTCGTCGGGACATAGGCATCCGCACCGCCACGCGCCCTCAGCGCCGACACGAGGTTGGACGTGTACTCCTGCTGGATGACGCTAGGGTCGCACGGGTTGAAGTTGGGCCTCCCCTCTGGGCCCTGCAACGGATCTGACAGGCAGATGGCATAGGCGAATATGGTGCCATGGAAGTCGGGGCTGACGGGCAAGAAATTGCTGACCACCCCCCGCGTCGACGGCCAGAAAGTGAAGGCCCACTGCGTGTCCAGCCCGCCTTGAGACCAGCTGATGACGCTCACGTTGCGCCCTCCCGAGACGCCCGAGACGTAGTTGATGGCGTAGGCAACGTATTCGGCATTCACCTGCGCGTCGCCAAGCAGAGCACCCGGGACGTTGAGCCAGACGGGGTCGGCATAATCGGTGCCGGTGAGCAGCTTCCGCAGATTGGAGCCGAAAGCCTCGCCGCCATAGGTGCCTGTTCCGGGGACGAATATGACGGGCTGCTTCTCTCCGTACGTGAAGGAAGCAGGGATGTGGATGGCCGCCCGCAGCTGTGCTTCCTCCGCCGAGTACGGTGCGTCTGTGGAATCTTTCTTGGGGTATATTGTCTGCGACGGGCTCCGTGGGTTCACGTTGCTTGTCGAGTCCTCCTCTGCGACGGGGGCGACCAGGGCTTGGCTGCCCGCCGTGAGAAGATTTGTGGGCAGGATATTTGCCTCGATCTGCCGCTGAACGTTGCCGTAGAAGTCGGCGGAGGCGTTGTCTTGGTTCCAGATGGAGGACAGACGGGATTGCAGTTCGGCGCCACTTGTTGGCGGACTCGTCGTCGGCGTCGCCCCCAGCAATTTGTCAAGGACATCAGAGATGCTCGACGGGAGTACGTCGGTCACAAGGGTGGCGACGCCGTTCGTGACGTCTCCCAGCAAACCGCCACGACCCTGTAGCGATAGCAGAGGAGGTGCTGGAGCTGGTGGAGCTGGTGGAGCTGCGCTCGCAGTTTGGATCAGCAGCAGCAAGGCAGCTGCCGCGACACACCCCAACGACAAATCATACATATTGGCGACAAAGACGGCAGGACGCGCGTTGAAGGGCAGCTATGGTCAATCCTACAAATCCTGCAGATGGAACCAGGGCCCAGAGGACGAGCTTGGATATAAATACCCCATCACGATGTGCGCCATGATGCTTCTTTCCAGATATCAAACGCCCTAATCCAGGATCGGATGCCTGGACTATTGGATTTTGTGGGGCTGCTGTCCCCAATCCAGCAACGCTCGTGAAGAAGACTGCCGTGCCCTGCGTGCCGAGGACGTGGATCGGCTTGGTATCTGGGGCTGATGCTACCTTGGGAACATAGCGCCGTCGATCTTGGCGATGCTGGGAATGCGGGGAGGAGGTGTGGGGGCAGCGATGTGGAGCTGGGTGCGAACACGAACCTGAACCTCGGCAGCGGTGCAAATGCAGCCAGGATACCCTTCTTTCAGATGACATTGACGTCGTGCGGCCGCCGGAGCGCCAGCTTGCAGTGCCTCGGCCGAATCTGCGATGTCGCTCTTCACAGAGAGTCGAAGTTTATTGAGATCAACACGGAGCTCACGGCCATGGCTCGGAACGCAGAAGACGAGTTCTTGAGGTAGTCTCCTGGCTGTCCTGAAGCGTCTGATGTCGTGCCATGGGGATGGAAGGCAATGTCAAGTTAACAGTCAGCCTGCAGAAGACCGCCCGGCGCAGTGTATCGGTCGCAAAACCATGGAAGATGTTCTGTTCCACTGTCGTGGACGACGAATGCGGGCCACTGATAATGCCCACAAAGACTACATGTATCCTCATCAAAACGATTGTTCATATTGGCAGCCCCGCCCAAACCCGCGAACACACTAAAGGGGGACAAATGATAAATAGGCGTTGTGTATGGACGAGAGAATGCATACTTGGTGCTATGCTTCCGGTCAAAAGCCGTCTCTGCAAACACGGCCACCTCTAGGCTCCCCCGTCACTAGAAATGGCTCAGTTCTCCGATCTGCCCGTCGAGGTAGTCGAAAGGATTATCGACGGCTTGAGCGTATGCGTCCACTGCCGCGGCGAGGAACAAGATCTCCGCGCGACATGGGGCCCGGCCTTGGAGACCCAGGCACTCTCCGCACTCAGCCGGTGCTGCAGAGGCCTTCGTGACTTGGCGCAGCCCGTTTTGTATCACCGCTATCCAATGCACATTGGAACCGAAAAGGACCCCCACTTACGTCTCACCCAGTTCCTGCGCACCCTCATCAAGCGGCCGGATTTAGCCAGGCTTGTGGTTGCCCTCGAGCTCGACTGGTACCCTAACGGCTGGGAGACTCGCCGTGTGTTTTTCTGCCTGCAGGATGCTGATGTAGTACTTTTCGCCGACGCCGCACGCCAGCGTGGCCTACCTGTGCCAGACCTGGAATGGGCCGGCGGTGGCAGGCGTGACATCACCTTTGCCCATCCCGGCTGGGTCAGTATGCCCCTCGCCGCCTGCTGGGGGCTCTGGGGTGGACAGGACATGATTATCCATGATGGCGACCCTGTGGTGAACACGCCTCGAGGCATCCTTCAAGTTCCCCATGTTTCAAATGTCTGGCTCGCTGCGGGCGAGGCTTGGCTGCGCTTCGCGGTACAGCTGGCCCTGGGTCTGACACACAGTAATCTGGAGTACCTCGAGTTTTCCGAGTTGCCCAAGAAGCCTTGTGCCCTTGATATCGGCCGTGGTCACACTCCGTATGGCCATCGTGTGATGGCCGCTCCTCCCCATCCCGCGCCGAAACTGCCCTCCCTCAAGCGGCTACGGGTCGGCGCCACAACGCCAAGACGGGCCGGCGGCGACCTAGCATTTCTTGACTTCAACCTGACTCCCCAAACAGCTTCCCAACCGACGACGGTGGAGGCGTACTTTTGCAACCGTGTAAGCCACATGCCAGGCCGTCTCCGCGGGATAACCCGCCTGGAACTACTGTTTGTCTTGCTCACCTGGGAGGATATGGAGGCGTTAAGGGCGTCAGGCTGTGCGGAGAATCTGAGGGAGCTCGTCTATGTCCAGGCCAACCAGGGCATCGCCATCCTCGGCCGAGCCCTGGGTCGGCGCTGGCCTGAGGACGTGCCGGTGACTCCCCAACGCCTCGGTGATTTGCTGACCCGATATATGCCGGAGCTCACTGCCAAGTTGGAGTCCCTTGTCATCGACATTCCCGAGTGCACCGGGCATGCCGAGGACGGGCTGCGGTGCCTGAGCGCCTTCAAGGGCCTCAAGCACCTAAGCATCTGTGCCAAGATTGTCCAGGTCAAGGCCTGGGGTTTCACCCACGCCCACCGGCGCCGCATTTCCTGGGACTGGTTCGATGTGGAGATTTTGGACTTGTTCCCGCCCAACATCGAGAGCCTGGTCATCTTCGACCCCATCGCCTCGGCGCCCTTTTGCCAGACCGATGACGATGACGATCTTGATCAATACTGCTCCATTCTCAACACCCTACGCACCATTTCCCAGTCTCTGTGGGTTGACACCGCTCCGATCCCAGTTCGGGACTCCCAGGTCTGCCTGACGGGCCGCAAGCCCCACGCCGACAGCTGCGGCGGCAGGAGCCCGAGATTCCCCCACCTGCGCAAGATAACCGTGTGCGCCCTCGGCCTGGACCGCGAGCTGTGGCAAAAGGGCAACCTGCGCGGGAGGGAGCAGAGGCGGGAACGACGAAGAAACGACTGGGAGAGCCCGCGCATGACAAGGTGCGATTGCGGGTCATTTCCTTGGGCGCTAGAACATGCAAACCCGCAATTCCCGGAAACTACAGACGAAGCGTGGGAGGGACAAGTCAGAGAGCCGAGGAGCCGACAAGATATAATAAGCGAGCTGCAGGCGCAGTTCAGGGACGCCGACATCGAGCTCATCGTGTCCTCTGCCGGGGATGGGCGGCTGGATCCGCACCGTCCCGACCACGCTCCCGTCCTGAAGCTGGCCGGGCAGTACAGGCAGATCGACCGGATGCTCCACACGCCGGAGAGGGAATACCGCCCTAAACATACCACGTTGGGTTACTCGTACAAGGATGGTGACATGGAGAAGATGTAAGTCTTGCCTTTTGCCTCCCAGGGGGCTGCTGATCAAGATGCTAACCCGCGTATATAGAGCATATTGGAGCCCGCTTTTTTGAGTGTCTGTCTCTCTCTCTTGTACGGTCCATCTGTGCATAGCCTGGGATGTCTTTTCTTTGACACTTGGGTTGCTTGTGGAGGATAATACATTAGATAGACTGAATGAAATGCTGAAAACACGTGCAGCTAGAAACAAAACACACTCACATGCCTACGTTCCCTGCCTTGTGAAAAGCACCGGTCTGCCGGTAACCGAACTAGACCTGTCAAATATGAGGGTGTTTAATGATGCTTCATTGCAGTGAGCAATTGCTCTGTTGATCTGTGTTGTGTGTGTTGAGTGCGCCCAAGTCTTGGGAGCTGAAACATGAAGAGTTTTGCTAAAGTACATCACGTGACTATCCACGTGCCCCCCTTTTGAGTGGCTCCCATCTAACAAGACCTAATAACTTGTGTAATTCACCTCCAAGAATAATATACACCTTCGCTAGCTGAAGAATGACCAAGATGAATAATGACTAGAGACAGCGCGACAGGTTACGGTATGGTCCCCGGTGCCTGCGGCGGTTGGGAAAGCTTCCCCCTGTCGTCGTCGTCGTACACTTTAACGAGCATCCGCGCTGCAGTAGACCATCAGCGCAACGATGACGTTCTAAACTGGATATCAATCCGGACCACCCTGATTGCAGCCTGATCTGCCAGATGCACCATGTGCCTTTGCTATCACATGAAAAGGGGAAGGTAGGTAAGGTGCGCATCCTGAGATTTTGATGCTGCTCTTGCTACCTATTCGAAGCAAATCGACCATATGTAGAGGTTTATCTTGCTCGGCAGACAACGCCAAATAAGATATATATTGTCTCGTTAACGTAGGTGTTCTTCGTCATCTTGGTTCGGGTTCGTCGTCTTTGTTGTTATAACAACCGTATTTTAGTATGCTGTACATATTACGGGGGATCAGAGGGGATGGCGTTGTTGCCATCATCTTTGGGTAAGGGATGCGCACCTGTTCTCTCTCTCCTTGTTACGCTGTCATTCTCGTCATCGTTGTGGTCGTGGTCGTCTTCTTCTTCCTCTTAGATTTTGATCTTCGTCCTCATCGGGCCCTCGTGGTGCGAGGAGGTCCTCCAGTTTCCGGCCACCGATTCCGCAGCACGTCGAGACTTCACTCGCAACTCCCTCTTCTGTAGATCTCTCCGTTGCTGTTCCCTCGCGCGTTCCCCTCTCTCACGTCGATCCCACCGCTCGCGAGATATCCACTCGCGTTGTCTGCTCTCGAGTAATTCCTTCTGGCGTCTCTGCCACACATGACAATCTGTAGCCATAGGGTCTTTCTGAACCCAGAGCAGCTTCCCTGGCTTGTCGAACCATCCAAGACCAGTAACCGACACTACGAAGACGCTCTGGATGTATACCCATGATTCGCGATCCTTTGGCAATGCGATTCTCAGTGCCGAGTACCTATGGTGGGTGATGCCAACCGCTGGGCTATCCCCTCAAAGGAACAAAGGTCAATTCCTCTCCCTATCTCCTCTGTCTGAGCTTCTTCCGTCCTATCTTGCCGTCATGACCCAGGCCAACGCGCAGGGATGTCTTTCTGGCTCGACCGAGCAGTGCATCTGTTCAATCTCTCCGGCAAAGCTCTTGACAGGGGAATGGCTTTAGGCAAAGACATCCGGGTGATTGTGAACTCGCAGGTAACGAATAAGAAATCAGGACGCCCTTTTGAATCCTGACGATCACACTGCAAAAGTGGCAGGACATCAAACCATGTCCGGCGTCCCTCGCTGAAAACACTTCGTTCTATCAAATTTTTGTTTTAATGTTCTTTAATGTTAGGTTCATAAGGTCTGTCTGATGTTGTCTTTAAAGAATGCCTTTTTGTTCGCAGTTATTCATGCTTTTACGCCCTCTCTGTCCAATGTTCGCTCTTCTGACCCCCAGTCCAATGTCGTTCCTTAAAGGAGTAACATACCTTCAATCTCTGCCTCCAGCTTTTCCTTCGTCTATTCTTCTCAATTACGTGCCAGCGAGAGACTGAGGCGATGCAGAGCGAAGAGTGTTAGAGCCGCCGACCCAACCCGAGAGCAAGACAGCTGGATGAGGTTGAGAAGACGATTCAGCATAACCTTCGGAGAATAGACAGGAATCTGCCTGGTGCTACTCCTGAAAGTCTCCAACAGGACATTGAAGAGCTCGGTCATGATCTCAAGCTAACCTTCGTGGATCCACGTCACGCGTCACTGTGACTACCTATACGGGAGTAGAGATGCCATGGACCAAAGGCCCCTTTTCTATGTCCTTAGAGACCATTTACCCTTATACCCGCTCTCGAGGACGTCTTGCCTACCATGCACGACCGAATGTCTGCGTGGATACCGTACTGCTCGATTGCGTTCCATAGGGCTATCGTGTCGCATCTAAGATACCTAGCGAGCGATATTGCTATATGAGCTTAGGTTGGTGACTGGTCTAACACAAACGACAAACGTAAGACCTGCTACGGCGACTGGCCCACAATCCATTTCAACCCTCGAATCTGGGACGAACTTGGTCGACGCCATCGGCTCTCATGTTAGGTGTGTTGGGTCCATTTCCAACCTGTCAGTACAGACGCTTCTCCCGTTCAAGGGACGGATGGTGTATGGTCCCTCCAGCCCTCATCCTTAACCCTGACTTCGAGCCAGCAGCCCAATGTCACGGTCCCTACCATTGAGTCCACCCTTCTGTCAGATAGCAGCAGCCCGCACTAATGTCGGCCCCCGGCATTGACCAATGTTCTCATATCTCTTCCCTACCGCCATAGTTTGAAGTCGCGTATTGTGCGTGTAGCTGCCGGTCGAGGTCTCGCGTTATTGTCTCGGTGGAATCTGTAGCCCCTTTTTGTCGTAGGTGATGATGGGTTGTGTAGGTGGAGGTAGAAACTTGAACGAGGTATCGCACAGCGTACCGGAGGAACCTCAAGCGCCGAGACCTCGAACGTCAAGAATACCAGTTCCTCGCCGGCGCTACGACGAAGCCTCTGGACACATTATCTCCATCTCTGCATCTGGTCCTTCGCTCGCCGTTTACCTGATGTACCTGGTGAATCTCCGTTGGTTTCGCCTCATCGCCACTCCTTCTCATACTCTGGACAAAATAGGATACCGACCAGCAGAGAACCAAGGGAAATTCGCTTCCTAACTCCAGGACCAGGTACAAGATAGATATGACGATTATGCGAGAAAGGTGTGAGCCGGTGTGTAAAACGCGGACCTGTAAGTAAAGACAAGTGTGGAAGGTGTGAAGGTCTCACCCAAAGTGTATACACAAATGGGAACCAAATGGAAGTATGTATTGCTATGAAGGAGAGAAGAGTAAGATACAAAAGACGGGGAGCAGCCACCATATATATAGATGCCATATGCGTTACGTGTCCTCTAAGTCATGACTCCTGTAGTACGGGTCAGCTGCGGGTCCGCCGCGGGTCCATGGCGTAACGTATGATCCGTAGATCTCCACGATCGGTGTTCTGCACGATCTCCCAGATCGGGCCCGTTATGACTCGCGCGAGCCTTCAGGATCGAGCCCATGACAGAAGGAAAGGTGTAAGCAGAAGTGTAAAGGGTCTTAACGTTAAAGTAAATGTGTCAGACTTCCACGTTGTCAATATTGAGGTTAGCTGTTGTTAGTTCAGGGGTATTGTCAAAGCTCTTGTCAGGGGTTACAACCTCGGCCTTCGGCCTTCGCTTCTATTGTTTACCTTGGCTATTGCAGCCAACAACCTGTATATATTGAGGCCATTGCCAACAGTCTTTTCTGTCTTCTTCAGAGTACTTCATCCATAACCAATACAATCATGTTCTTGCCCAACTGTTGACAAAATGAAAAGCAAAGTTGTATTGTTCGATGGTTAAGCTACACTACTTGGAAGGATATTTGGTTCTCTTTATGCTTGGAGCCGTAGATTCCACAGGCTTCTATATGGCCGATCGTTGACGTATAGACTAAAGTCTACACGTAATATATGACGCCCTGACTAGATCATGCTTACGTATTATATATATTAATAACATCCGTGATTTACTAGCTTAGTATAACGGTTATAACGGCTTTAACACGACCTAACACAGCTAAAGTTAGGTATGTACATAGGTCTGGGAAAAGATCCATTCAAACTGTACAAAGCATAGGTACGCGCCCCTTAGACTTTCCGAAATGAAATTGAAAGCTGTGAGCATAGGGTGCCCATATAATAATATTTGGAAGTCACCCCCTTCCTTACTAACGACCTTAGTTGACTAGGTAGGTACGTAGGCAAGCAGATGCTCGTCTGTGTGAAGCGTTCTCAATAACGACTGACATTGTTTCATCGATCCAGTATTTACACTCCAAACTCAGTACACAAGCAGGCAGATCCAAGTATGTACACTCAACGTCTCAAATGAACGAAAGCCCATCAACTTGTAAATCCCGTTCTTCACACTGAAACTCAAAAGACAGTGAATGAAATCGTCATACTCATGCTTGTCACTTGGACAGACGTCTCGGCTGCAGCGGGCTCACCACCCCACTGTCAAGACCAGTGCCAGATTAAGAAGCCGTGTAGGTGGAATCCATGGGACCGAACTTGATGTTGGAGTAGATAACCGTGGCATCCCTATCAGCAGGTCAGTTTGTTTTTCTGTGTCATGTACGCTCAGTGGTAAGAGGCCTACCCATTCTTAGACTCCACATCCTTGGGCACACCACTGCTGGTGTCGCAGGTCCCGCGGCCCTTGCCGGGGGTGCTCGGGTCGGCGTCGGTCGGGTAGGTCGAGTCGAGCCAGAGCATGTTCGCGTAGTGGTCGTCCCACAGCGAGAGCACGAGGACCATGCCCTTGGCGAGCGCCTTGGCCATGTTGTCGAACCCGCCCATGTCGTTGAAGCGGTCCTTGTCGCCGAACACCTGCTTCTGCGCCTTGCAGAGGTCCGGGGTGACGCTGTTGCCCGTGATGCCCGCGATGGTGGACGCCGGCATGTCGATCTTCTTGCCGCCCTGCACGAAGAACTGCCTGATCTCGGTCAGGGACGAGCCGGACCCGTGGAACTGCGTGACGACGGTGAACTTCTTGGACGTGTCGACCGTCTTGCCGCTGCCGTAGAAGTCGTGCACGCCCATGCGGTAGGGGTTGTAGTCGCAGCCGTCCGGGTCGCAGTCGCCGGCGAAGCGGGTGGCCGAGTACGTGCCGCCGCAGTCGTCCCCCTTGCACATGTGCTGCGCCGCGTTCTGGCACGGGTGCGGCGTGAAGGCGAAGGACATGCTGTTGGCCTCCCAGATGTCCATCTCGGCGCAGCACGAGCCCATGCCGCCCACGCCGGCGTTCTGGTCGTTGGACGAGGCCTTCCACCCGTCCACGTTTGCCTGTCAAAATGTTCGTTCACGATAACTGTCAGTTTTGTTTTGTCTTGAAAAGAAAGGAGAATTTGAAGGGGGGGGGGGAAGAAAAAGCCCCCACCTGACCGTTGATGAACTTGAGGTCGCGCGGGCACTGCGAGTCGCAATACCCGGTCCCGTACTTGGCGCCGGCCTTGTTGGTCGAGTACTTGCTCATGCCGCCGTCCTCGTCCATGCTGACAAAGTACAGCGCGCCGTTCAGGCCGCAGGGCAGCTTGCTGAGGTCCACGTCGAAGGTGAACTCGTTGCCGAGCAGCGTGAACATGGCGTACTTGGTCGCGCTGGCCATGAGGTACATGCGCGAGCCGATGTTGGTCGCGTACTGGCCCTTGGTGACGAACTTGAGCGTCAGCGCGTTGCCCGAGGTCGAGGCCCCGTACGTCGCCGTGTAGTCGGCGCCGTCGACGACACACTGCGACGCGCACTTGGTGTTGTCGGCGCAGACCGTCGTGTTCCACTCGTTGCCGGTGTAGCAGTTGGTGTAGCCGCCCTTGTCGTGCACCCAGCGCCAGTTGGCATCGATGACGACCTCGCCGTTCTGCGTCGTGCAGCTGCCCGGGCCGCTGCACTTCTGCCAAGTCATCTTGGGGTGGGTCTCGGTCTGTTGGGTGCCCACGCCTTGGCCATTGACGACGGCCACGCCCGCCAGGAGCGACGTAAGCACGGCAAGCCTGGAGCACATGATGTCTGGGTCTTTGGACGATGGGCTAAATCTGGGCTGGTGGGGTTTAGTGGTCGATGAAATCCTCCAAGTCAAAGGGTCATAAAGTTTGAAGGGAGTGGCCCTGCTTTTATGAGAGCCCAGCACGCCGTAATACAGGGAATGACCGACAAACGTTACATCATCCTGTTCATCTTGCACATTCGGCCCCTTTCGAGAGACGATAGATGAAATCGAATCTAGAACATGATCTGCCCGCGGCAAGATGGGCCTTCGACCCGCAGAAGCCTGGGAGGTTGAGTGAGGAGAAACATATATTAAGACAGCTCGATAGATGACATTTATCTCCCTCGCGTACCCGAGCACGGAACCTGGGTTCCCCATGGGGAAGTGTAATTCGGTGTGGTGTCGCCCAAGGCTTCCGCCAAGCTTGATCCGATAGGGATTCGCCCGCTTATTCGACAAGTCACCCCGGAGCTTCTAGAGGGTGACAGTTTCATACCTGACTCGCCCTCTTCAAGATCGGCTATCTGCTTCAACTCGCCTATTGTGATGGTGTGTAGGGATGTCCGTGACTGACGAACGAGAATCGACAATTCGAGCGGGGTGCGTTATTGCTAATATCCCAGCTTTGCGGTTGAACCAAGCTGCGAATAGCAATGAGGCCGGTCAGTTGATACCGGATGCCTCATACAGGAGGTCATGTTACAGGAGGTCACATGTGAGCCGGGAATCTCCGCCGCCGCCCAACAGCAGATTTCGAGAGGAGTGGGGGCTGCCGATGTGATGAGACTCGGTGAGTTGGTTTTCAGGGAATGCGTGTTTCTATCCATCTTCGGTGGCCTGGCGAGTAGACTCGAACGGACTGGAATGTTTGTTGAAGCTTCGGCCTTCTGCATCGAGCGCACTTCCAGGTCAGCGATAGGAGCTACTTGAGGCAGTCCTCATCACTAAAAGCATCTGTATCCAACAGAAAGAGGTGATAGACGTATAGACGTGAAGCAGGAGTCCAGTCGAAGACATCGGCTAAATCTGGCGAGACCATATTGCACAAGCTGTCGCTTCGAGGCAGCGTATGGGAAGAGTTGGTGCTCCATTCCATAGGTACCTCAGCCATACCTGGTGAGAAGCAACGATTGCCGATGTAGCAGGCATGTATCGTGATGAAGCTGCAAATAGGTCCATCGACATGGCGTACCCGAGACTTCCGATCTCCGCTATCCGGTTGCCGTTGAAAGTGGGGACTCGCTAAGGCAAGACGCGCCGGGAGGTGTAGCGGATACCTTGCGGGGTGTCACTGACCCCAGAGCTCAGTTTAGTGCATGGCCTGGTGATAGCCACTCATATTCTCGCCTGTGGAAACAGCCAGATGCGCCGGTGTGTCCATGCCCGGTTGTGCTGCCATCTAGAGTCAAGAGCCACTGATGCTCCATCTTTGGTGAGCGGGGTAGCGAGCTCGCTTGTGGATTCAACGGTGGGGTAATATCCGTTCGCGGGGCCATTGGTTTATGATTGATGACCCCATATAAACACAGGTCCTAAATGTAACGGGCAGGTCACAGATTATAGACCTGGTTGATATCGCGAGAAGGCCTGCCCCGTGCTGCGGAGGAAGACCCAGGATACGTCCAACACTGCGGTAATGTCAGCCAGTTGTGGTCAACGACTAAATGGGCAGGCTCTGAAGGCGGAGGTTGCCTTTCCGTCCTCCCTCCGTCGTCGTCTTTTCTTTCGCGGTCTTTCATGCTCCTTGTTGCTGCCAAGATAATCGTAAGAAGTATCGCTTGTGCAGCAAGCGAGGGAGACTATTCGGGGCTTCGCGGGTCGCCGGCTAGTGCGATGTCATTGCTGTTTCGCAAGGCCGCGCTCTCGACACAAAAAGTGACCGACCCTGAGATGACTATAGTTTCGACTTTGTAAGTGCGAGTTGCTCATCGAGACAAAACGTCGTCTAGCATCAGAATAAGCATATCGGTCATGCAGTAGTCGGTGGCCGCTAACGTCGCGTGTGAACCGAGCTTTCGGGAGCCTTCCAACGATTCTTGGCAGCGGCACGATAGGCAAAGTGGGTCTGGTAATCGTGAGCAAGTCAAGGACGGCACAGCGCCGAGAAGAGAGAAGCGGGTCGCGCACAATGGTGTCGATCACGACACAGCCGCCGCGGCCGCGGGTATCCTCGCCGGCAACGTCTAGACCGGGTTCCTCGCTACCCGCGATTCAGACGGTCCCCAGGTGCCCGTCGCGTGCCCCGCCGATGGGATCCTGCGCGGGCGAGATGCGTACTTCTTCCAGCTGGCCGACGCCGAGTGGAGTGTTGACAAAGCTCATCTGGTATCGCTCTCGGTGCAGAAGTGGTGGATCCGTGAAGATATGAGTCGGTGAGGCGCCTGCTTGCTCCCTTTTCATGGATCGCTTTGACTAACGCTGTGTTGCATATAGATATACTACTACCGACCGATTTAGCTAGTCTAACATTGACGCCGACGGTCCTGCTATCCTTCATCAACTTACCAGTGTGTCTATCTACAACTTGTTGAAACCGACTCCCGTTACCTCGCGTTCTTCTCATCCATGTCGCAAGCATGGCCATGCCCGCAGCCGCTGCACGCTTATCGGGCAAACTTACATGAGAGTCGTTGAATTCCAGGAGAGCCTCCAACCGGCTCTGAAAATCTATTGCGATCAGGGCGCGGAAAGGCCGCGCTCTCCTAGGGTGCTGGGGCCCGGGCCTAGTCCAGAGAGAAGAAGGGATAAGGCGTTGGCGATTTCGTGGAGCGTCTTAGGGAGGTCTTCGAGGAAAGTCATACAACTATTCCATTGAAAAGCTCGCTCTCAAGGATAGATCATAGCCCCCGATACTGGAGCCTGGAGATGCCTCTCAAGAATCACATGCTTAAAGGGCTCCTCTCAGGCCTCGGTGAGGACGACCCCTTCATCTTCTGCAAAGGTACGTCTACGCCGGTCACGGCCTGGCGCAGGCTGACGCGCCTCTACCTTAGGTACAGGTACCTTAAGCTAAGTGAAACCGAAAGCCCCCCACGCAGGAGCTCGAGTTATCTGTCAGCTTCTCCCGCAATCCAACGAGAAGATCAAGAACATTTGCTCGTCCCGACGTTCTAACACTCAGTTCTCGGTTGCTGCTATCATATGGCTAGCGGAGGTGGGAGTGGTCACATCAATAAAGGGATCATCGCCGCGTCATTCGCTGCAGTTCGCCGGCCAACCAGCCTTGATACAATGGCCCAGATTCATGTTCAACAATCACCTAGGTCTAATCCAGGAACTACTCCAGCACGCAGCGGCGACAACGCATATTCCGACATGTCACATCTGCCTATCTATGCCCGACCCGACTTGCCGCTGAGGCAACTGGTGACTCATCCAATCACCAAATGTGCAGTGCAGAGCTTCGATCCGCCCCATCCATAAGGTACCTAGATACATCATACATGTATACAAAACTATCACGGATCTATCTGACACCTCTGATGTCCCTCGATGTATGCAAACTCAGGACAAGAGCCCGAAGAACCTCAACATGACGGGCTCGTTGGGGGGTGCAAAGTGCCCGACTCCCTGGCCAAAGTAGCCCACCAGCTTCGAGCCGTCGTCCCCGTAGACCATCTGGGTGTAGGCAGAACCCTCGGGGACAGAGGCTCCCGTGACGTTCTTGGTGCTGGAGACGCCCAGCACGGCCGACCACTGCTTGAGCTGCTCGTATCCGCACTGGGGCCTGACGAGCGTGTCGGCCAGGCCGTGGATGACCTGCATGCGCGGGCGCCTGCCCGTGTAGCCGGGGTAGGCGTTATACACGAACTGGGCCCACTGCTCCGGGGTGTGCTGCAGGCCCTGGGCGCAGGTCTGGTTGGAGCCGAACGGCGTCGGGTCTCCCTTGGAGCCCGCGAAGCAGGCGAACGCGGTGCCCGAGTAGGCGGCGCCGGCCTCGAACACGTCCGGGTAGGATCCGACCATGACGTTGGTCATCATGGCGCCCGACGACGCGCCCATGACGTACACCTTGGTCCCGTCGCCGCCGTACTTGGAGAGCGTGTAGTTGACCATGCTGATGATGCCCTGCGCGTCGCCCGCCCCGCCGTGCGTCAGCGATCCGGCGTTGTTGACGTCCCAGCAGTTGCTGTAGTGCGTCGTCTGCGGGTAGATGACGATGAACCCCCGGCTGTTCGCATACGATGGCAGCTTGGTGCCTGAGTACCACTCCGTGGCGGAGCCGCCACAGGGGTGAAGCTGAGGCAAAAAAAAAAAAAAAAATGTTAGTGCACATTAGCAAAGCCCAGCACCCACCCGCCCAAGGAACAGGATATGAGCACTGAGGATATACGGGATGGCGGGATTCCATACAGCTACGATGATGGGAGGCTTGGTCGCGACCTTGTCAGGGACGTAGATGTACATCTGAATCGATGTTGGATTGGTGCCAAAATTGGACACCTGTTGGAGGGAGGCCCCCAAGACCCAGCTCGCCGAGGCGAGCAGATTGACCGCAGTGCTGCTGAACTTCATGATGGTGGTGGCAAAAAGCTACTACGCTTTCTGATATGGCAACTGGAGATTTTTTACGGCTTTCATGGCGACGTCTTCTGTCAAGATCTTAAGCAGCGTTTTATACGCAAGCCCCCGCAACGGCTATCCTCTTTACTGAAGAGCCGCCTAACAAAGCCGACGTACCCACGATTAATGAATGCATATGTTGCCTCGGGAAACCGGGGATTCATGTGGGCAACGCGGGGCTGACGGATACGGAACGGCAGAAGTATCAACATCCTCCGTGGGATGACCCGCAGCCCCGATCAGGATGCGACTGGCCAGGAAACCTGGAAATGTGGGGTCAGCCTGGAACGAGCATTGAAGAATAAATTAACTACAGGCTATTTGCGCAAATCACACCTATTACATTGTATGTAACTGACCATTGAGTCTGCCCGGCAACTTGGTTCGGGACATGTGCTCTACCCTTGGCTCAAGCGCACCAGTCATCGGTATGGCGACGTCATTGCGTGTCTCTCAAAATGTTGTGAGTCTATCTTTGCTCGTTGCCGACCACAAAACCCGTGTCACGGCTAAGAACAAAACCTCTAAAAAAGCGAGTCAGTTCTGCCGTTCATTCATATTGCCAAGGCCTTTTCAAGGCGTCTAGTAATTTAGCTGCACCACGAAGGTGGCTGGTTACCCGTACTACCTTGTGGGCTGTGGCTCGCGCACGGGTAAACCCCTGATCAAAGACAGAAGGGCGTCGCGTGCGGAGTGCTGTCCAAGCGAAGTCCGGGATGCGAGAGACTTCGCTAAAGCGCGTGACAACGTCGAGTGTCTCTACTTATGTTTAACCTAAACTGTCCGGTGCGTAGACGAAAACAGGAAGAGACATGTAAGTAAATTTCCGAGCATTGAGTGTTTTGGTCTCAGGCCTTTCTGCGGCGGTGATAGTGGTGATAGAAGCTGATAGCTCCATTGATGCGTGCTGATGAGTGCATTGTCGGTACTTCATGATGCTAAATGGATGCGTCGAATTGAAGAGCGTCTACTATCCTCGCAACAGCTGCTTGCAACAGCTCAGACCTCAACGCCAGGGATACTGACAGCTGCCGCGGTTGCATCCGCAAGACGCTCGAACGAGTTCCTGATAATATAGTTACCTTATCAATGATTTAACTGCTCGGGTCACATCGCCCGTGAAGATACGGGTGTCTAGGTTCGATGGACGCAATATGTGGATAGTGGATTCGGCACCAGCTGCCTCGTTCACGGCCGGAAGTTCACATTCACCTTCTTTTGCTACATGTACAGGCGAGCAAGATGATGTAAGTAGGGCCTTTGCCCTGAGTAGCGCCTTCCTTCCTAAAAACAGAAGGCGTCAGGTTTCACCGCCTTACCAGCAGCCACACACACGGAGGTCCTGAAACGAGGGCACAGGCAGGAACAGAAAAAAATGGATGGAAGGCACGGTCTGGAATTTTGCCGTCCACGCAGCGTCTAGATTCTAGACAATTCGTTCCAATATTTCGCACAAATGAGGAGCTTCTTCCACATGACGGTTATCTTCATGCTTGTATCTATCTTGATTATCAGCATCATTTCGAGTCACCGGCGGACAGATTCGAAAATCCAGAGAAATGGGAACGCCGCAGAAGGGTCTGGTTCTTATCACCGGGGCCGATACCTTCATCGGTGCCCACGCCGCTCTGGCGTTTTTGAATCGGGGGTTTCTCGTCCGAGGAACGGTACAAAACATGGACTGCCCGAGCGTACACGGATTACGCGCAGCTCTTGAGACTCAGGGATATGAAGGCAGATTTGAACTCATTGAGGTTCCCAGCATTAAGATGTTCGGAGCCCTTCATCAAGCTGTGGTTGGTAAGTGGACAAAGCCCCATGTTTCAATGAAGCTCTTGGTTAACTTGGGCTTAGGAGCCACGGCTGTCATTCATCTTGCAGATGAAATCTTTGGTCCCATGTTCGTTAAACATCATGCAAGGCATCATGCAAGCGCCGAACCTGGACTCTTTCCAATAGTTTCAGCGGACGAAGCACACGTCGCTGCAAATGCCGCACGCGACACGATTGTTCACGTCATCGAGTCTGTGAGAAAAGAGCCCGGTATCAAGAGCTTTGTCTTGTTGTCAAACGTCGAAGCCGTGGCTTCTAACAACAACTTGAAGCCAAATCGCACATACACTGAGAAGGACTGGAACGAGACACGATTGCCTAAGAATCTCCCATTGGCCATCCACGAGATGTTCTCTATTCTCACACCCAGAACCGAGAAGGCGTTTTGGAGGTCTGCTCGTGGAGAAGGAATTCCGGACCCCGGTTTCACAATGACGGCCATATGTTCTGGGTGAGTCTGCCAACATCTTCACTCGAATTCGGGGAGGCAGAGTAAACTTACAAGACCTGTTTCATCAAGCATATGCGTCGGTCCCCCGGTTTCCTTGCCATTTTTGCCGCATGCGGCATGCATGAAGTCTCTCCGCAAGTCTGCTGTCGAGTCCATCTGGGACATTTACAACGGCAAGGAAATCGAAGCAGCTGGCGCGAGTGAATACCAGGCTTTTGTCGACGTGCGCGACCTCGCAAGCCTGATGGTCGGCTGCATTGTTCATCCAAGCGAGGCAGACCAGCAACGCGTCATAGCGGCGTCTACCTATACCCGCCTTCAGGACGTCGCTGAGCTTCTCCGCAGCGCGTGGCCAGAACGGGCAGGACTTATCAAGACTGGTGCGCCATACACAGGGTATCAGCCTCCAAGTGCTTTCCCTGGACACATGCCTTTTTCCGGCGTCCAGGCCGCCATGTTGCGCCCAGGCCGTAGCTACTGTCTTTAGAGGAGGACATTGGTAGATACTGTGCTAAGGGTGGCGACATTGTTAGGGTATGACTTGAGTGACATGTAGCGGGACGTCGTAGCGAGGCCGAGTTGCTTACAGTGGTCTCGAATCAGTGGTTGGCGTTCTATTTGGCTTGCTGGGCATACGTGGGAAGCATTAGTATATAGTCAAACGTGAACACTGAATGCTCTTAGAGGCACTGGCCATGTGATTTATATTTGGACATAAGGCGACTAATGGCGTCAATCGTTGTAGCGATTTTGACATGCTCCATTGTCCGCCCCAGGCACACATCCGGCATCTGACAAGTCAGATGCTTGGTATTTTTGCCAGACGTCCTAGGAGCCTAACAGTCAAGCATCAATTTACCATGAAGTTCTTGATGAAAGATATGACCCCATTTAGACCTTTCATCTTGTTTTTTTTTTGCATTACTCATTGTCACAAAAATCATGATGACATCCGAGTGCTAAAATAGCATTGGCCCCGGACTCAGCCGCACTTCCTCCTCTAGATTTCGAGGTTCTTAGTGGTTGCTTACCTGGTAGCCAGCCCCCACCTCAGTGAGGGAAAAATGCGGCACAGTCCAACCAGTACGCTAAGGTACCTAAGAAGCTGTACCACCAATTTTTTGTCTCACAACCAATCAGATCCCCTCTTCAAGAGTTCTGGCCCGTCAAGGACCCCAATGCAGATCCCATGGAGCCCATTCGCACCCAGCGCCGCAGAACGCAGCTCAGCTGACCTGCCTGCCACTCACCACTGCAGACAGACATGCCCTGTCCTGTCACCAGAGCCTTACGGTAGGGTCAGTTTTAGTTTCCATTAGTGTACCGCCGTAGCCTGGACCCTGAAACCCACACACCACGGATGTGGGTGTGTGGCCCGTCCCGCCGATCGCCCGGGCCCCGGTCGCCTGAACTTTACCTCGAATGTGTTGGATCCATAAGCGTATGGGGGAGCCATGCATGCAGGTCTCCTTGTCATAAATGATATTTTATTGCACTACTGCATGTGAATCCTCCAGCTGCATCTCAGAGCCTCGTCCTGTAGTCGGTCTTCCGACTGTGTGCAGTTGTCCGTTTAAAAAGCCCAACTCTCCGCCCGCCGGGCTGCCCGCATGTTTGGCGCCTGAATTGTCGCAGTTGCAACTTTCCATTTCCGCGTATTAGCAAAGGAGAGAGCATAACATCCCATTTTTCCACCCGCAAACACTATCATACGTACCTACGTTACTTTGCCGTTGCCAAGCACTGCACTGCACAATAACTCCGTACTGGCGCCGGGAGATCATGGCCAATGCAACTGGAACGATCGACCCGACGCAGTGGAACCCCCACAATGTGTCATCCCTTGCTTCGCTTCCGATCGCATACCTGACCGAGCTGTTCTTCCAAAACGCGACGAGAGCCAAGTCCTGTGTGGCCGCGTCCGCGATCCTCCCGCTCAGCAACTTTTCGCTGCTGGATGTGCAACCGAGTGTAGCGGGCAACCATGACGTACTCAAAGTCAACGCCGACCCGGCGAGTATCGACGTCGGCCTGAAGGACCTCGTGCGCTTCGCGAACCAGCTCTTCCCCTACCCTGTCAACGGCTCTGCCGTAGGGGATGTAGCGACGTGGTGGACGAACGCCACGATATTCGACAAGGGCAATGCAACCGACTTCCTGTCGACCGTGGTGAACACATGCAGTGGAACGTACTGCAGGTCGGATTTTATCACGATAGGGAACCCAGACATCGTCGGCATTGGCGTACGAGTCCTCTCCCCTTTACCACCTACCCCCCCCCCCCCCCCCGGGGGATACTAATGTGTATATGTGTGTGTAGATGCTGGTAGCGACCTCCATGCTCCTCCTGCTCGCCTTCTTATTTTCGCTATTGTCCTTCGGCCCGATCATCAACTATATCCGATCCCCCCGGAAGAAAGACAACCCGAAGAAGAAGAACTTTTCCTTCCGCTCGTCGTGCGTGGGGACCGTCGACGAACTTTTCTCGGCCGTCTTCGTCTTCACCATCTCCGTCCTCGTCTCTACCTTTGTATTCCGCTACAAAACGGATGCGCGCTTCGACGCACTCATGGCCGACGGCCTGAGCATGTTCTGCAGCACCACCGTCGTCATGCTGGCCGCTACGTACTGGGCGCACAACAGGCAGCGGCCGCAGAACACCATTTCTGTCTTTGTCATTGCCGCCCTCACCATCGCGTTGTTCGCTACGCACTTCAGCGTGGTAAACATGCACGCTTCCCCGATCGAACTGGCCTGCGGCACGGGAAAGGGCTGGGTGTCAGCGACGGACGGCGATCCGTTCGACATGAACCATTTCCGGTTCATCCCTGTCGGTTTTGCGGTCTGGTGCCTGACGCTGATCGGGGCGGTGTTTCACCACCCGTATGTCGAGCAGTGGAAGCCCGAGAAAGTTGATGGCCGCAGGACGTTTGCGTATGTCATGTGGAAGACGGGAGAGTCGCTGCCTAGCATCTTTGGGACCGCAGGACTCATAATCTACGCGGCCTACTTCTTCGACACCTGGCAGATGATGAAGGTCACTTATGGGGACGCCTTCACCAAGAGCGAGAGTACGTGGGGCTTCGGGCAGTACCTGGCGTTGTTCACGTGGACGCCGCCGTTGCTGTCTTTTGGGCATGCGATGCTTGCGGGGCCGGAAGCTTTCTTCATCTCAAGACTACCAAAAGGTTTTAATTTCGTGTTCAGAGAGGACGGCAGCGTCAAGGAGGTCTGCCCCTGCCCCTGCCCCTGCCCCTGCCCCCCGCATGAGGAGCATGCTCCTGTCGGAGAAAAGACGGCGGCCAAGAGTGAAAACATTCCGCTGACTGACAGGAGTGGGCATGATGATGATTCGGCACCGAGGAGATAGGCTCTCGATTTCTGTTCGGACATCAGATTGTTTCTACCGCCTTGATTGATTTCCCACAGTTGGACTACGATACCCATAGATTAAGACATCATCTGTGCCGCACATATAAAATACACTCTTTTTCTCTCACTCCTCTTGATTCGAGCATTGAGTTGTCCCATTGCGCGTATGTAAGGGTGTCTTTCTTGTCACCGGGAGGCCTTTCATAATATACAAGGCTGACTGCTTTTGGAGCTTCCTTCACGTGAGGGTGGAAAACACGGGTAAACGCGAGGGTTCACAGTATTGAGGTTCATGCATTGTTGCAGTATGATCAGGCAACCCTATCCAGGTCATGTCTACAACTCTGAGTATTACACGTCAGGAGCTCCATGACGGTCTCCAACCCTTGTTACAGTGCCAGTGGACAAGAAGACGACAAGTACACGAAGATGAGAAGACATGACGAATCCCACGTTTCTGAAACAACCCGTCAACGATACACCACAGCGTCTCTGCATCAGCTCTGATCTCGCAAGACCAGGTTCCCAGGTGGCACCACGGGGAGGTTGCAGAGTCCGACTTCGCCACCCGTCCTCCTCTTCCTCTTTCCCCGGCCTCCTATTTTTGCATTCTCAGATCTTGTTGATCCCTTTGATGAGATTGTTTCACCGACTTCTGCCGCTTCTGGTCGGTTTTCTTGGTGGTGTTGATGGGGGCGCCTTGCTCGACGCCAGCTAGGTGTTAGGCCATACGTTAGTTGATTCTTCTCTCATGGGTATCAGCATGCCCTTGCTTACCGGGAAGGATGTATGGCTTCATGCGAATGGCCCATGGTCCTCCGGGGTTGTTGCGATGGATGTTGCACCCCCCCGTGTCCCAGTTGATATGGTTGTGGGAGGACCATGGGCCATTCGACTTTGCCATCACCTCCTCCGTCCATCCACTGAGAACATTTGCCATCACCTCCATTGTAATAGGATATGTGATGGGGAGGTGATGGCAAATGTTCTCAGTGGATGGACGGAGGAGGTGATGGCAGGCGCCGAGTGGTGGCGCAGGGGTCGTTCTGCCCTGACTCCGATGTCAGTTTCTGCTGATAAGTGACCTCTGTGTCAAGGGTGGCAAAGCGGCTTACCTTTGGCTTGGCCCTCCTAGAGGGCGCCAAGGGAGAGGCAGTGATGTGCTTTTTTTTTGTGGTGTGTTGGTGTTGTGTGTGTGTTGATGAAGAGAGAAAGGAAGAAGGTTGAGAAGGGGGGGGGGGGGTTCTTAAACCGCTAGTTTCTGCCGAGGCGGTCAGGCCGCCAGGCAGGAATAATAGAGTCACCTCTTCGCCTCTACAATGGAAACGAGTGGAAGCAAAAGGGTAAAGATGCTCCGAGAAGGAAAGAAGGGGAAAGAATGGTCCTGGGTGGGGCCTCTTTGTTTGCCTCTATATTCCACAGAAAGTGGGAGAATCAGACGAGGAGAGTATGCCCCAAAAAGGAAGGAGGGAAAATCATGTCGTGACCACTCTGCTACGTACATGTACTTACGTGGGCAAGTGGGTGACAAAAAAAGAGGCGCCACAAGTCACTCACAGAGCTCTGGGAATAGCACAACGCAGGTAATATGAGCCGGAATTCTTCAAGAAGCGTACCAAAATGAAGCTATTGAGCTATGTTATCTACAGGTATTTACTCCTGGACCTTTTGTTAAAGTTCTGTAGGGCGATATACTGCCATACCCGATATTGAGCCGCGGTTAAGGACTTTGTGATGCCTGTTCTTTTGTCACCCACTTGGTACCTGTAGGTACAATAAAAGGCAGGAGAATCAGACAAGGAGAAGATGCTCCGAGAAGGAAGGAGGAAGGAAGAATGGCGTCATCTCGGTGCCTTTGTAACAATAGAAAGGAGTGGAATCAAACGAGGATAAGATTCTCCGAAAAGGAAGGAAGGAAAGTACCATTAGTGGGCCTATGTGGCAGAGTAAACGCGAATCCCGCCTCGCTAAGGTACCATAACATTCCCCTCCTTTCTGAGCTATTTTGTCCAAATCAAGTTCCTCAAACTCTGCTCACTTTCTAATCCAACACGGTGGAGAGTACTATCGGACTGTCGACGCTTACCTGTGAGTATTTTATTCATTCATTCCCCATTCACCCTCACCTTGGGAGATAGCTAATGTCTCACCTCGCTGCCTCACCTCGGGAGTTGATCAAACCGGGGAGGACGCCTCGCCGTCTATTTATATTTGCCCATCCCTGCGCGGTGCGGCTGGAGTATCCTCAACAACGGGCAGGGATGGGGGTGGGGCAGGGGGCGTTGAGCGAAAGAGACGTCTAAAAGGGGGGGGGGGGGCGAGAGGCTGGCTTATCATGCCGTGCCGGGGGTGCAAGAGAATGTCGACATGATGTGGGCGGCGCGGGTTTCATATTCAAAAGAGACAGGAGCGGGCTAGCGGTTCGGCAGGATCATCCTCGGAAAGAAGTTGGATAAGAGTCGTTGGAGGGGGCGGTGATATGATCGTTGCTTGACAGGCCGTTGCATTGGAGAGGGTCTGTTCGTACTGTACATGTAGATATCGTCTTGTTGTTGTTGTTGTTGTTGTTGTTGTTGTTGTTGTTGTTGTTGTTGTTGTTGATGTTGATGTTGTTGTCAGACTTGCCAACCTATTGCGGCCTGGTTCAGGGGTATGGCCAGGGGTATTCCCTAACGCTCAACACCAGACACCTGTTTTTCCACCACCTCTGTTGTGTATATAACTGAAGCTATACGCAGGCTTTTAATCCTGCTTTTCCTTTGCTTCTCTAGAGGATCCCATCCATAGATCATTCAACTGCCTTTCTTCCCGGCTGTTGACAGTGCTATGGCTATCTTCTCGTGTTACTGTGAGCCAGTTCAAAATCTATTTCGAGATTCGTTCTCTACGTACGTAACTCCCACGCGCAAAGGTACTTCTTGGAGTAAGAACTTGGTCAGCATCATGGATGTAGCTATCTCCATCACAAGTTTGCATGCTTTGACCTGTTGGTCAATCAAGGCAGTTACCACCTTCTTTAACACATCCATTTCCTCTATCAAAATGTTGCCATCTTTCTCAGTCCATGTACAATCGACAAAGTCACCTCCTATATGAACGGCTGGCGCACTGCTCAGATCTTGAAAGAAGAATTGGAAATGACTGAACAGTGAAATCCCATTCCTCAACGCCGAATCAGCGTAGACCGTTCCCTGATCTGATCCCAGAGCTGCAGCACATACCAGACTATGCTTTCCACAATTCCAGACACCGCATCGCGACAGGCCTCCTTGGCGGAGTTAAAGACATCGCCCCAGTCGATGTTGGGCCTGTAGAACCCCACCACCCGCATCCCACAGATCGTAATCTCGATCCGTCTGATTTCGTCTAGGCCTCCTCCGTCCATCTTCAGTACTCCGTGAGACGCCCATAGCGAGTCTGCGGGTTGTAATGAGCGAGAGGTAAGGTAGGTAGGTGTGTCTTTGGGTTGACCGTTGGGATGGGGGATCTGGTTTTTAAGGTAAAAGGTATCTGGGTAATTGTCAGCGTTCAGTCCCCAAAGGGGGGGGGGAGGGGGGGTTGTTTTTATTTGTGAGCAATACCTTGCACAGCTTGCCTGAACTCTCGAACTCTCGCCTTCTTCTCGTTCAGTTCGCCCCAGCCTTGATTACCTATTGTTAAATTCACAGGGCTCCTAAAAAAAAAAAAAAAACACTCGTTAGTAACAGGTATAGTACGCGAAATCAAATCGTAGATACGCTTACCTGAATTTGAACCCGACGGTATGGTTCAGCAATTTTAGTGTGTTGTGGTGTGGTATTCAAGGGTGAGCAGCCACGGAGCGAACTGGATTGGTTGCGCGTGTGCTCAGGCTGATGATGTCTGTATGGCTCTGCAGATGATGCCAAGGTGTAGCCAGCAACCAGTACCAAATATGGAAGAAAGTCCGTGGTGAACCAAGAAACAACGCACGGCAGGTCAACACATGCGGGGTAGGATTGATGTGAGGGTCTGGCATGAACTGCTTTGTCGTTCCTCGGCCCCATGCAAAAGAATGTTACGTTACGGGCTGCAGCCTGCAACTTGAAGATCAAGAAAGTGGTCGCCGATAAGATAACAGGGTCACCTTACGTACAGTACATACATTATGAAAAAGAGAGCTCTCGGATTTCAACCGAGTAATAGAAGAGAAGACCAACAGCTGGTTTTTTTTTTTTTTCCTTTTTTTTTTTTTCATTCATTCATTCCTCATCATGATGCCCAGTACGCTTCTGATACCAATCATGTACAAAAGCAACAAATCGCCATGAAACATTGGAAAAAAGGGATAAACTGACTTTCGTTACTGGGCGTTGCAATCACAGACTCCGTCTGACTTCCAACTTCCAAGCACAGCTCCCGTATCAACAAAAACACGAGGAATAACCATAGTAGTTATTCGGGCTTTTGGCCGTAGACGACCCAACTGTGTTGCCATACATTAGTGGGTTGTTATGCGTTATTGGGACTTGCTTGGGCAGACTCACATGGGCCAATATCCGTGGATAAACCTGTTCTTGAGATCTTTTCTGACATCCACGAGGAAGACCTCCAGCTCGTCGGCAGTCCATCCGAGACCACGCGTGAACAAGGCAACGCTGAGGCCGTAGAGACCGCCGACAAAGTTTTGCTCGGACCACATTCCTATGTCCTGTCAGCAAGCTCAAGGAGAGAAAAAAAGCATGCCTCGCACCAGGCTTACCTATCTCTTTGTATTTCCTGTCCTTGGCCCACCCAGTCTGAGGCCACTTGTACACCTTCTCTTGAACGTTGATAAAGCCAGCATCCAGCAGTTGTTGCTTGTACTGTTTAGCCGAGTCCAGAGGCCGTCCGAGGTTAAGGGCGGCCTGAAGCACGAGCTGATTCCACCTCACTAGCGCCGAGTCCTTCGGCAGGGTTCCATCATCGCTTTCCAGTGGGAAGGCGATGTCAGCGAGTTCAACCCATCCCCCGGGGTTAAGGTGCCTGTAGATGCTTGGTTAGTGGCAAGTCCCCGGCGTTGTTCTGTCGGCGCAGTCTTACTCATAGCAGTTCTCCATGAACCTGGGCCAGTTCGCCAGCGACCCCGTAAGCATGCGCTGATAGATGAAGTCGAAGTTCTCCGTGTAGGTCCATGGCTCTTCGAGGTCATCGATATAGAAGGCAAGATTAGGCGGAACACTGCATAGGTCTGAGTTAGTGAGCCAATGGGATCAACCGGCCCGTTAGTGTGTACGTACAATGCTGGCTGAATTGGGCTGAGATCGACCCCAATAACCTGTTGTCCGAGCTTTTGTCAACACAAAAATCTTTTTCCCCTATTCCCGGAACGAGACTAGCCGTTCATTGCTGATAAGAGCTAGCTTGGGGAGGAAAGGCGTGCCATACATGCGCTTCAGGATGTTCGTCGGCTATCCAAGATTGGTCAGCTTCTGGTCGCCGAACGTCTACTGAAAAATTGAACTAGTGCGCACCAAAGTCAAGGGCCCAGATCCCCGTTCCGGTGCCTGCGTCCAGGACACGTTGCAAAGGCTTGTCCTTCCCAGCAGGGCAGGTGTGAAGCTTGCCGTCGAAAGTCATAGTGAACACGTGATGTTGGAGATCTGTGTCACAATGAGTCGCGGCGTGAGAGGTGGCTCTCATTGAAGTCTCCCGGCGCAGGATAAGTCTCACCTAACCGATCGCACTCGGCCTGTAGGCAAAAATATCAGTGATTTTTCTTATCCGCTCAAGAACCGGCAGAGCCTTACATCGTCATTTGGCAAGACGTACTCTGACGCGGAGCAATGCGTCAGTTCTTTCACGTCCAGAAGCTTCATCGCAATGAGAAGAAAATCGGTTTCGGAAAGCGCAGCCAACTCACTGAGTTCCTTATACGCATGATACGTCCGTCCATTCTCCTGCCGATATCTCAAGATGGTCGACGCCAAGGAGGTCGACGAGCTGGCGAGCGACTTTAGTGGTCACAGGGGGTCAGTCAAGTCCTGAAAATGCATTTCTAACCGACCCTGCTCCGTCGGTGCGGGCATCGCTAATAAACTGGGCAAACTGGGCACATTTACAGTACCTCGTAGGCGGAATCTGCGTCTCCATCTTCATCATTCTGCGGTGGTATCCACTGAGTCAGCCTGGTGAGCCCTTAAATAAGGATAGATGCACATCAAGGCACACGGACATCCGCGACAAGATGGTCCTCTATGGTAGTCGGATCTGCTGTGATTGCCGCGGGTGGCACGGATGACGGCGGATTCGATGATAGCGGCTCCTGGTGCGACATGATCAATCAATCGCGTGGCGACGCTTGAGTTCGGTGGGCTGGGCGAAATCTTAGGGTGAAAATAATGGCTCGGGTGAGAGATATGGCTCATGGGCATTGGCTCCCTCCCTAAGTACAGATAGATTTTAAAGCTCCGTCGGATTGTCAAAGACAGAAAAAGCCCGGTCAGGCCATGCAGCTGCAAAAGCTGACCAACAGCGTACGCCCAAGCGGAACTGATTGGAGGAAGGTAAGGGAACGGACGGTTGACCTGTTTTTGGGGTGGTTGTCCCCCGCGTGCAGAACTGCACTTTACGGCCGTCCCCCGTCGCATTCCTGGAGGGGGGACCCCAGGCGTGATTCTTTGGTTGAGGTGGGGTGGGGTGCCGGGGAGGACCGCGGCTGGGCCGATTCTGGTAACAATTGCATCACTGCAGGTCGCTTTTCTCGGGTCCTACAGAAGTTCATGCATACAATGGATGATCTTGTCACTGTGTAACTTGGGACGAACTGTAAGCCGCTTCAACGTCCAAAAGCCCCCACCCTCTGCACCGACGGAAACGGTTGTTCGAAGCTTCAAAAATCGTGATTCTCTGTTCATCGACATGCTGCCCGATTACAAGAATGAGCAGCAATGCCGTCGCGGTCGCGATGCGCACGACCGCGATCTGCATCCCTGCACTTACCGTCGTGGAGCTAACAGTTAGGAGCTCGGGACTTACATGGGGTTAACCTGGGCCCTCCCTTGGCGAGACGTTTTCTCACCTGCAGCTAGCAATCTCAATAGCGTGGCCTCCGTCATGCAGCCAACCCAGTTGATTCCAAGACCAGAACCTCGGGCTACGCAGGGGCTTCCTGTGGCAGGTGAATTTTCCGATTTGAACTGCGCAAATCGTCCCAAAAATGACGCTCCGCAACCCAATTCTGCTGCTACCTTTTCTTTTGTTTCTCAAACACGGGGGAACATGGTCGGTGTGTTTCAGGCGACGTTTGCTCACCTCGATTCCTCCTCAGGTGTCGCCGGTGAGCGCTTCCTCGGGCTGCTCGTCGCCGTCTTTTTTGTGTATGCCGCGTCGATCGTCGTTTCGACAATCCGCCAATACTACCGCCTCCGACACATTCCAGGGCCTCGCATCGCGGGGTTTTCAAAATGGTGGCTTCTCCAGGGCGAGACCGGCGGGCGCATGAATTTGGAGTGCTACGAGATAACGGAGAAATACGGTATTGTTACCCACGTAGCCGTTGCGACAACGCCTTTGTGTCACACACGCACCTTGCGTTACCCCGGATTTCCTGTCACATTCCATCACATGTCACGAGTTCTAACTTTGGCCCCCAACGGCGACAGGATCACTGGCGCGGATCGGACCGAATGACTTGCTTACGAGCGACCCGGATCTCATGCGGCGCATGCTCAACGTCCGGACAAACTACCAGCGCTCCGACTGGTACTATGCGATGCGATTCGACCCGAGCAAGGACAACGTCCTCTCCATGATGGACGACGCCAAACACACCAAGCTTCGCGCCAAGATGGCCGCCGGGGTATGTTTCAATGCGATTTCCTCTCCTGCGTGTATGTACAATTGCTAATAGGTACCGTGCAGTACTCCGGTAAAGAGGTCGAAGGCCTGGAACCAAAGATCGACAAGAACATCCTCGCCTTCATGGACCTCCTGGACTCTCGCTATGTATCCCTCGCCAAACCCTTTGACTTTGGCCGCAAAGCGCAGTTCTTTACGCTGGACGTCATCAGCGATGTAGCCTACGGCCAGGCCTTTGGCTTCATGGCCACGGACTCCGACATGTTCAACTACATCGAGATCCTGGAACGCCAAATGCCCAAGATCATCTCGACCACCGTGTATCCCTGGCTGGTCGACGTTTTATCCTCACCCGTCTTCAAGAGCCTCCTACCGTCCCACAAGGATGCTCTTGGGTTCGGCAAGGTCATGGGCATCGCCCGAGAGAAGGCAGCGGAACGCTTCGGACCCAACAAGATTGTCCGCAACGACATGCTTGGATCTTTCGTTGCCCATGGCCTGACGCTGGAAGAGGCGGGGTCAGAGACACTCATGCAGATTCTCGCTGGTTCCGACACAACCGCAACCGCTGTTCGCGCAACGACACTGCACATCATGACCAGCCCAAGGGTGGTTAACAGGTTACATGCGGAGCTCGACAAGGCTGGCGTTTTTGGACGACCACTGGACAGAATCATCGGCGACGCGGAGGCACGGTCTTTGCCTTACGTGCAAGCAATCGTCAAGGAGGGTCTGCGCATCTTTCCGCCGGTGGTAGGGTTGATGTCCAAGGTCGTCCCCAAGGGCGGTGATACGTTCAAGGGGGTGTACCTTCCCGAAGGGACCAAGGTTGGCTACTGCGCATGGGGCATCATGCGAAGGCGGGAGGTCTGGGGCGATGATGCGTCCGAGTTCCGCCCCGAGCGATGGCTGGAAGCTACACCCGAGAAGCTGAAGGAAATGGAGTCTACCCTGGAGCTTGTCTTCAGCTACGGGCGCTGGCAGTGTCTGGGCAAGAACATTGCGTTGATGGAGCTGAACAAGGTCTTTGTTGAGGTGCGTTGTTTTCCTTCCCCTTCACCCCTTTTTTGGTACATAGATGGCGCTAACAAGGAGTACATAGCTATTCCGACGCTACGAACTGGTTCTCGTCGACCCCACAAGGCCGTGGAAGTCACGGAACGTGGGCATCTTCAACCAGTCTGAGTTCTGGATAAAGGGGTACAAGCGCCAGTTGGAATAGGAGGTTGGATAACTTGCATACGTTCTTTGCTTTTCATTGCATTGCCAGGTCGCCTGCATGAGCGCATCATGACTTTCGCTTGGACACCTGGTTGCATCATGGCTCGTCTCTCATTTATCTTTCTTTCTGTCTTGCTTTCTTTGTCCATATTATTCGCTTCTTTCGTTTAAGCATCTTTGGGATACCGCTTTATAAATGGGAAGCTACTCTTTGTCCCGGCACATTGGATTCGGTCTTTATTCCTCTTTACAATCGTTTCTCGGGATAGACGTGGAACCAGTTTGATACCCTGTATATAGATGGCCACGTCGCCTTAGCCTGAACAAGGTAGACTGTCGAACAAGGACAATCCCATTAGTCTTGGATTCTCTTATATTGAAGCAGTAAAATTGCCCGCAGTCGGCGTACCTTTGGTATAATCAACCATTTCGGTTCAACACCAAAAACACGAGCCCGTTCGCCCACGCATGGCCCTTCACGGCAGGTATGACTGAGGTGGCGCACTGGGAGACAGCCACGTACATCAAACAACTGGACCTGTCTGATTTATCACAGTGGAACGTTAGCGGCTGCAAAGGCCAAGTCGAGGATCGAGGACTACGATATGATCAAGTGTGTTGAAGGGGGATTGATTGACTGATTGAATCAAGTACAGTACAATGTATTGCCCTCCTCCGTCCCCCGATGTGCTCCTCCCACCATTTAGTCATGTGTGCCGCCTACTGTACATGATGCTGAAGGCACTCCGCGCCAGTGGAACTCCTGAAATGCCCAGCATTCGCCCCATCACTGTATGCGGTGAAGACGGATATTGCGACTGCCGAGATGTGAAAAACACCGCTAAGCTTCGTGCCGCTGGTGCGAGTGATGACCCATATTGTCCGCCGCCCTTGTCCGTGAAGAGAAGGATGTGGTGGTGACGTTAGTGCTGGTGCTGCTGCCGGTGCCAATCCGGCGACGGTAGCTCAGTACCAATCTATTTCTCCTTCTCCGTTAGTTAGCCATTGCCACTGTGCTAGATCAGGACTGACAGAATGGGAGAAGTCTGTACATACTTGAGAACGATCACACCTCATCGCGGGGTTCCGAGTCACCACTCAACCCTGCCGCCTCCTGTTGCGTGTTGAGCCTCAAGTCCCTCTGGCTACCTGTAGCCTGAAGTGTGCCGTGAGGAAGCAGTCGTGAGGAAGTAGTCGTGAGGAAGTGGTCGTGACGGGGAAAATGGGAGTGGTTCCCCGCTCCCGAGGGGAGACTGGATAGTCCCCCCTGAGGCGGGGGCCGCGACTTGAGGCGGGTGGGGTGCACCCTAAAAGGGTTGTAAGCTACGCGAAGACTGTTAGTAACGCTCCCGGACATTTGTTTGGGAACAGAATGAACACACCATGGCCGCACCCCACCCGCCTTCGTGGAAGAAATTCTCGGGGTTGGCCGAGCAGATGAAACACAGCAGGCCCGGGCGGGGCAATGCTTGTGGAGGTTACTAGGTCCCCGCCCGGGCCGGCTGGAATGGGAGCAGTGAGGCTCCTTTGTGATGATGGAGCCCCACTGCTCCCTCCCCTGGGAGCTGTGATGCGGTGTTGATGGCGCAGAAAGAATGCTGGTAAGAATACCAGATAAAGATGTGAAGGAATGAAAGTCCAAAAAAAATTGTTGGAAGAAAGTGGTGTGAATAGTGGCAAAGAGGAGAAATCGAACGTGGGAGAAGAGACGAAGGGATTTATACTCGGAGCGCGAGACCCACAGAAACGAGCAGACACGGGCAGATGCCTACCGCCCTTTCTGAGAGCGGGAAGGGGTGGCAAATGTCCGCTGTTCACGCGGCCTGTATAGGAAAGAGACCCAATTTTTGGGATTTTCTGCCTGCCTTTCTCACGTCTCTATCTTTGATTTTCTTTCTCCGCGGCCAGGACGGCTGAGGAATCACACCACGGAGCCAAATAGATCGAGATCGAGTTCTCCCTGGTGACGTGTAATAGTCATGTGTGGTCTGATTCTTGTAGACGAACCTTCCTCGCGGATCGGAGTATGACTATCTGCTCACGGACCCTGGTAGATCTAGAATCACCTTCCCTGTCAACTCGGAGCACGTCACAGCTTCGGCGTTTGCAGTCCATCAAAGAAATCCAATCACGCGATCCCGTGAGCTCGAGACAGTCATGAGCACGGCCTTGTGATCAGGGTTCCTTCCTTCTATGTAGAGATAGAAATCCCTCACCTACCCGAGAAGAAGGTTGACAGGCAGGAACAAAGAACAGACGGCGCGTCTGTGATGTAATGATGTTCCTCGGGGTTCTTGACAAGGAGAAGTATCTCCGGACTTGCGAAAAGGAAAGAGTCAGGGGCAGCATCCGCGATGCGTGTTCTACCCGAAGTTTCCTCCTCTTATTGTCTACCCTTGGCCCGATCTCCCAAAACTACCAGAACGAGAACAAAAGATCGAGATCGATTGAGGGTACAGTGAAGGGCACCTTCCTTCGGATAAGGTTGCTGTAGCAAAGATCTGAGATCCATCTGACACCTCTCTGAAGTGGAGAAAGTTCCGGAGCATACTCGGCGTGGTGAAGCGCCGTAATCAAACGAGGGATCGGGTAATGTACCTATGTAGTCTGCCACACATCATCCCGTCTTTGCCACGGCCCACCTTCTTTCCTCACTCCTTCCATCTTCATTGTGAAAGAATCTTCTTCGAGATTACAAATACCTGTACCAGCAGCAACATCGGGTAGCAATTTCCCCAACAAGAATTGCGGTGGCAAACAGCAATCAGACAATTCGAACGTCTTCCGTTGTTGTTACCTTCGGAACACCCTTCTCATTGGTATATATTTTCAGTGCTTCCGCGCCTGAAAAATTTCTCACTCTCGCCGCTCTCCAAAAACCTCCATCTCTTTCTCTCCAAGATCCTACCTACACATCAACAACACAAACAACTATGTCGACGAAGCACCTGACTCGCCGCCAGTCGCAGTCTGGTCAGCCTCCCAGAACCCCAAGGCGTGACCAACCACAACAACCTCCTCGGACACCGCCACCTCGGCCTCCTCCCACCCGGCCTCCCCCTACAGTCCTGGACAATGAGCCCCTTACGCGCCCTATACCACCCTTCCTCATCCCCCGACAACCCATCTTCTTTCCAAGACCGAGAAGCCCCGGGCCGGTCATCAGAAACTACCTACGGGAGGCTCTCCGGGAGAACTCGTACGAGTTCATGTATGGCCAATTGGCAGCTCATCGCAGCCGCCAGCGTCGTCGTCGCTCTAGCAGCGTTGAGAGGATGGACCTCAATGATTGAGGGACGCATAACTTGGTGGTATTGATACCACAAGTAAGGTGAGTCGTAACCTCCTGATGTGCTCTTTAGATGGAGCATTTCCTAACTGGTTCACCAAACAGAGATACACGGGGTTTTAGTGGCCCAACGACCTGAGGCAAACAAACACACAAAAAACACCAAAAAAAAAGAATCTTTTTCACAGCCGAGGGCGAATGAGTTTTAGAAGTGTCCCATTTCGGGGTGGTAGAAATTTTGGCATCCCGGTGAATGATGTACAGGCTGGAATGTACGTGATCCTGGTCTGTCTGGGCAAATTGACATCATGTAACCAAGGGGAATTTTGTTATTTGTGTACGATAGTACCTATCAATCTACCACATTGAGCACTCAAACATTTGACCAAGCTGCAGCCTGTGTGTACGTGCCGTATCGTTGAAGCAATCTTGATCAGTCCTGGGACCTACAGACCAAAGCATTAGAAACCCAAGTCATCCAGCCCCCGAATGATCCCCGAATACACGTCATTCTTCTCAACCGGCACCTCTGACATGGCCCCGCGGATGACGCCCACAAAGACCTTCTTGGGGGGCGGGGCCTTGGTGCTGCGCTGACTCCACTGGCGATCCGCCATGGCATCCGTCAGCGCCTCCTCGTCCACCGCCGCGGGCGGCGCATCGGTGCTCTTCTCCTCCTCGGCCTCCATGGCCTGCCGCTCACCAGTAGATCCGCTGGTCGCGACCCCAGCGGTGCCCATGCGCTGCGCCATCCACTGTCGAGCGTTGGCCGCCGACATGGCGTTCACCCCCGGAGGGAGGGACACGCCCTGCGGCCACTTGAAGAAGTGGCCCCTGTCCCAGATCTCCTTGATGCGCCTCAGCTCCTGGTGGTTGTTGCCATAGTACGCCCTTTCATGAGCGTCCTGAGGGAGGGACGCATCCGGAAAGTTGATGAACGCCGCCCGGCCCATCATGGAGAATCCTCTCAATTTCTCCTTGAACCGCTGCAGGAACCCGCGCATGTCCCTCTCCAGCCACTTCTCCTCCCACTGCAGCATGATGTACGCGTGGTAGGTGCAGTCTCTCCAGCGGAACGCCGTCTCCGAGCGCTTCTTCTTGCTGGCCTGCCCGCCCGCGTGGATCCAGGTCACCTGCAGCAGGGCCGTCTCGCCTCCGAAAAGGTCCCTGAACTCCTTCATCTCCGATCTGATGATGCCCGTGATTTGGGAGATGACGTCCTCCTTGTTGTTCTTAAAGAGGAACGAGGTGTAGATGCTGTAGGACCGGTTTGTCGGAAACGCCTTGACGATCTCCTCCGACCACTGCGCCACCAGCGTCTCGTGCAGGAACCGGGTGGATTTCTCTTGCATCGTGCGCCGCTTGAGCTGCTTGACCAGCTCGGCCTCCTTGATGTTCTTGTCGACGAGCTTTTCAAAATCGGACTTGTTGCCGTCGTAGTACACGAGAAAGCGGACCGCGATCTCGGAGGTCTTGTTCTGGAGATCGCACAGCCAGGAGCTGTCGATGGTCACCTGGTCCGGCCACTTGGCCGTGTAGAAGTTGTTCATGGTCGACATGAAGCTGTCCATCTGGTCTGGCTTCGGGAACCAGGTGAAGCGGCCGGCGGTGACCAGGCCGTCGCGGTTGGACAGCTTCTGGACGCGCAGCTTGAGCTCGACGACGACGCCAAAGTTCGCATGTCCTGCGCCCCGCAACGCCCAAAAGAGGCGGCCCTTGTCGGAAGTCGGCGGGTCGCTGTCGGATACGGTGACGATACGGCCGTCGGCGGTGACGATGGTGGCTTCCTTGACCGTGTCGCAGCCCATCCCGAAGCTCCTGGTGAACGGGCTGAGACCGCCGCCGAGGAGGAAGCCGCTGACGCCGACGGTGGGACAGCGCCCGCCGTTGATGATGTACCCGTCGTGCTTGCCATTCACGAGCTCCTTGTATGCGTGGCCCCATTGCGCGCCGCCTTGCACGGTGACCATCTTGGCGTCCATGTCGAGCTCGATCTTGTTCATCCTGACAAGGTCCATCAGGATGCCCTTGTCGGTGGTGGAGGCGCCTGCGTAGGAGTGCCCGCCGTTCTTGATAGTGATGGCCACACCCTGCGAGGCGGCCTCCCTGATGATGGTCTGAACGTGGGCTGCGCCCTCGGGCTGGACGACCACGTCGGGCCGCGAGAAGCGGTACAGGAGGTTGGGGACCGCGACGGACCGTTCGTACTCCACCTCTCCCGGGTTGAAGACCGGGATGGCCGGGTGGGTGATCACTTTCATAACGTCGTCCATGGTGAAGGTCGGAACCGTGACCTGGAGGTCAACAGTTAGGAGACTTTGGTGTTGTGTTGTTGGCTTTGGTTAGGACACACTTCCTGTGAGAAATGTCCCCTTTTTCGATATCGTGTTTCTACCGTGCCAGCGGTTATCGGAACCAGTCAAACAGTTGGTGGCTCCATCGACATACAGTACTTTATATACAGGTACCGGATAAGTCGGTACTCAGTACAAGCACCTTGTGTGTACGGCGACGCCATCTTTGACGGCGATCGCCCGCGTTTGATCTACGGCGCCAGAGAGCCAGCGGCTTTGGCGCGAGCTGCAATGGGGACTGAATTCGGCGATACGCGTTACGCGCCCGAGCCTTGGAATATCACAGGCATGCATATATGTATCGTATATCCCCGCAGTCGAGGGTTGCACTCGGGCTGACTTGCAGTTAGCGACTCAACTCTGAAGCTGCATAACCCCCATTCTGCTGCGTACGCACAGGCTGAAACAGCATGTCAGCTTTTGACCTGTCAATATGCCGGCTATCGCCTGGTGCGGACGAACGCGCGCATGGTTGGGCGCCAGCTCGGGCGTATGGTGATGTATCTCTTGGCGCGTTGATTGGATGTAGCGCTCTGGATGCATCTGGACTCATTTGATGCGAGCAGCATTCAAGTTTTCCACAAGCCACTAATGCCTAACAGTGTGGGATGCATTATTTATCGAGGGACGATCGGCATGCGTGGGGTAGCCGGACTTATGTTGTTGGCTGCAGCGCAACGGAAATCGCGCATAAAGTTGTCTTGTCCTATGTGGGAGGCTCTTCCTCAGTTGGAAGGTTGTGGGAAACGGCGGATGTCTAAAGGGATATATTCGACGACCACTGTCTGCATGAGTTTCTGGCGCCAGGCGATCCGGTTGGGTTCTGAGGGGACAGTATTGGACTTGATCCAACATCACATGAGTTTGCACGTTGGGCACCCAAGCATCACACACCACCCTCCTTGGGTTTGATCGGCTGTGACTTTTTTATACTCTCTCGGCGATGGAGATGGGCGGGAGACAACAGTGACACGGCATCTCATGAACAGACGCTCTACTGAATGAACACAAGCATGGTAGGAGGGTAGGCTGTCACCTTGACGAATGGGAGTTTGCGAGCCACAATGATAGACATCGCGGTTGGAAAGAAAAGCCAATGATGGGCGACAAACGTGGATGACCTGTCAGATTCTTTAAAGAGTCTGCCGCGGTATGCGCAGGGATATTTTCTTTGACACCAGAAACTTTGGATGGTTGACCATGAAAGCAACACGCCAGGGACGGCAAAGGTCAATATGTAAGGCCCGCGAAGAGTCATCTCGTAATATTCTCGCAAATTGGCTGCCCTATACCACAGACGTCCCCGAGGTCTAGCGCACAACACTCAGTCAACACCGTAGCGCCTTCCTCGAACTCTCTACACTCCTCTGCTCCTAAAGCAAGAGTTGCCCTTGAACCGCCACCATGCCATGTCCAACAACAACATCGACTCTGGACGTGCCTGCTGTGCTGGCCGCCGTCTTCCCCGTCGATAGTGGAGATGGCCAGATCCTCGTCGTCGGCAAACGCTGCGCCGATGCTGTCAATAATCCCATGCAGAGCTCCGAGATCAGGGCAGTCAATTGCCGTCAGCCCACCGAGACACGTCTACAAGCTGCTTGTTCGCGCTGGAACGTTGGCGGATGTGGGCAGGCATTCCTGGGCGATGGCCGCCTCCTGCTGGCTGGCGCAGCGGCAGACGGGTCAGAACCCGGGCTCGGGCACCGCAAGTGTGCATCGTACACAGCCACAAGCACCTCCTTCACCGAAACCGCCAACCTAGGTCAGAATGAGGAGGCAGATGGGGGCGAAAAACGGCTCACATTGTGCACGCTGGGCACAGGCGAGCTGCTCGCGCTCGACGGGGCGTGCGGAAAGTCGGGCGCCGAACGCTACCAACCCCTTACGGACCGTTGGGTACAGCTCCCCAAGGGCTGCCCTCAGTCTTCCACCGGAGACCGACATCTCCGCTGCCATCTCCTGCCCGACGGAGATCTCTTTATCCCGTCCCCGTTTGCCAGCAACGGCTATTGCACCAGAATGGACCCCTGGACGGGCGCCGCCCAGACCGCGGCGGTGTATCTCCCCGATCCTGGGTATTGGGCTGGCGACCTGCCATCGGTGCTTCTGCCTCTGGTCCCTGGAAACAACTATATGCCCCGGATCTTGGTCTGCGGTCAATACCCATCGCAACTGCTCGACTTCAACTACCCAACCTGGCACTGGCAGGCCGTTCCTCGGGCAGGTCCCATGGCAATGGTGCGGCGTCCTGGTTCCTGTGCAACACTCCTCCCAACAGGCCAAGTCTTGCTCACGGGCGGAAAGGCAGCGGTGCCCACCCAGACCGAGTTGTACCACCCGCCCTTCAATGCCGCCACCCAGTCGCACAACTACGGCACGGGGAGCTGGGAAACCTTGCAGTCAACTCCCATCCCTCCAAACGACCAGTCTGGCGGCTGCCTCGCCCTGTTGATGCCGGACGGGCGTGTCTGGACGAGCAGCGGCAGTGCTTCGGACCCCAAGGTCGAGATCATTCAGCCCCCATATCCAGACGGCTCCAGGCCCTGGATCTCAGCTTGCCCCGAGCTCATCAGCTACGGCGAGAAGTTTGCCATCGAAGTGGCTCCAGCCGAGGGCGTTGGAAATGTCGTCCTGATGAGATGCGGATCTTCGACATCCTCGTCCCCCGCCGCCAACCCAGACCAGCGCTCCATCTGGCTCCAGTTCACCCGCACGACGGGGGACGGCATCGAGGCAACTGCACCGCCAAACGGGCATGTCGCGCCCCCGGGGAACTACATGCTGTTTGTCATTGACACCAGCGGGCGTCCCTGCGAGTATGCCAAGTTTGTTCGCGTCGGCGGAGGCGCCGTCTCCATCTACACCGCGCAAAATACCGTCACCAGCTCCGACGTCCAGCCGCCATGCGAGATGCCTGGTGCACTCAGCGTTGTGCTAGACGGGGTAGCCACAAAGGATCTGGGCTGTCCTGGTCGCCCATTCCCTCCGAACATCGAGCTACACTATGCGGACAACAATACCGTCGTTCCCGGCGCGGGCTGCAGACTGGCTGCGACACTACTCGAAGCGCCGAACGCAGCTGCTACCGCACCACAACGCATTACCTTGGAATTCAATCTCTGTTTTGCCGACATGGCAGCTTTCGACGGAATGCCAGCCGGAAGCAAGCGACCTGTCCGCAT
Source organism: Diplogelasinospora grovesii (assembly GCA_033297225.1). Taxonomy (NCBI): domain Eukaryota; kingdom Fungi; phylum Ascomycota; class Sordariomycetes; order Sordariales; family Diplogelasinosporaceae; genus Diplogelasinospora; species Diplogelasinospora grovesii. Next base: position 79,556 of record MU853867.1, on the reverse strand, counting down.
TGATGCGGTTTGCGGCGGATGCCGTTCGTCCACCTCATTCGATCTGATCAAAACCCCGAGTGTCTCCACGTACTTTCTCAAAAGTGGCGCGGACTTTGATTTGCGCCTCCTGCGCCTGCCCCGCGGCGAGGCCTGGGGCAACCTCACCAACAATGACCCGGTCAAATTCGTTCAGAGTGCCGTCCAGGCATTGCGGGGCAATCAGTCCAGGACGGACCACCCATTCGACCAGCTGAGCCTCGACAGCACGGTGGAGCTAGCGGCCGCGGTAGGCGGCGTCGAGGTGAATAACTTTGCCTTTGCCCGACTCCGCTGCCGCGCGCCGACGGGGGCCAGAGCAGACGACGTCAAGGTTTTCTTCCGCCTGTTCAACCCTTCCGGGGCTGGGATGCTCTACGATGGACAAACCTCATACTCGCGGACAACAGACCGCCGCAATGCGGGCCCCACTGTCGGCAAGGTCCATGGGGAAGTGGTGAGCATGCCCTTTTTCGCCGACGAGCGACCGCCTGGGGATGACCTAGGTGGACATGTCGATCCCACCAACATCTGCAGCTTAGTTGGGCGGGGAGAAGACGAGGAACTGGTGGCATATTTCGGCTGCTGGCTCGACTTCAACGTCAACCCCAAAGTCCGCGAGGCAATCATACGAAGCAGCCATCAATGCATGGTGGCCGAAGTCCACCACCCACCGAACCCCATCGACAAGGGGGCGTCGCCATTCGCCTGCGACCGCCTGATCCAGCGCAACCTCTCGATTGTAGCGTCTGACAACCCCGGCCCGCCCGCTGCGCATACCGTGTGCCTTCCCTTTGAGCTCAGCCCCGACTCGTACGACGCGGTGCCCCCGCCGTTTCCCGACATCAAGACCACCGTTAGCCAGCGGGCCGCGTACAAGGTTGACGAGCTGCTTGTGAACTGGCACAACCTCCCGCAAGATGCTTATGCGACCATATACTTTCCCACGCTCGACGTCGGCAAGCTGGTTGATTTAGCGGCCGCTTTGAAAGGTGGATCGGGCTTCCTGTCCCTGCTGGACAACCGCACCGTTCTGTTCAGGGTTGGCCACGCGAGCTACCTCCCGCTCATATTTCCCAGCCCGGATCCCATCACCGGTCTGCTGACCGTGCAAATGCCACCGACAGTCCGCAGCGGGAGTACATACCATGTCTCCTTGCATCAGATCTCTGGCCGGAAGGGCACTGTCGTTGGTACCTTTGAGTTGACCATTCCCGTGGGTAACGCAGAGGACCTCGTCGATCAAGCCGGCGGGGAGCTGGGCGTGGTCAAGGGGCTCACTCCCCCCTCTCCCTCCGGAGGACAAGTCGTCGACCGCTGGGCGAGCGTGTCAAAGAAATATACACAAGGCTTAGAAGACCGCGTGCGCGCGTTCGGCGGGGATCCTGAGCCCTACCGCGGCCTGTTCATCTCCACATCTACCAAGGGTGGTATTGATGGAGGGGTATACTTTGTCCGCTACGACCGAAGTGGTAACCAGCTCGACGGGCACGAGATACGTGTCGACAGTATCAAGAAGGAGCAGCAGAAGCCAGTGGATCTGTGGTATAGTTATGCCAGCTACCGCACCGTCTATCTCATCCCCTCCAGCCGTCCGAGGGTCGGGCTGAGCTCGGTGGATGACACGGCTGGCATCCAGGTCGACCCGGTAACGGTAGAGGGGGGCAGGGGCTTTGCAGCTCGACTGAAGACGCTTCTAAACACAACACCGGTTGCGGCATTTAAGGGGTTGGTGAACGAGTTCTCCCAAGCCGGAAAATCCGACAAGCTTGATGGCGTGAAGGCATTGCAGGTAGGGGAGGTGGTGTTCCAAGGGCTTCCCAACAGGCTCATGTGCAAGGGGGAAGCGTGGCTGGGCCCGCTGCCAAGGACAACATATACGCCTACAGATAAGAAGCCGTTCAGGGGGATCTGGGCGGTTGATTACGGTAATGGAACCGAGCTGTTATTACTGTGTCAACCGGATGACAAGGGGGGCTCGGAGAGTGTGTACAAGGGCCCGCTGGTGGCAATCAAGCTGACCAGCTGTGATGCCCATGTCCCGCAGGGAGAGGTGTCTTGGCAGGTTGCTGACCTCAGTAAGGCTGGGCAGGTGAACGTCGAGCACGAGGCACGGTTCACTGCCGAAAGGGTGGTTCAGTGTCAGGTCCGGGGGGCTGATAAGTATCACCAACATGGTCCATGTAAGTCCCTCTACCTGACTTATGTATCATGGTACTCGAGAATCGGAGATGCTGATGCGTGAATAGCGAACTTCATTGACGGCCAACTATATATTATTTCGACAGACAAATTGGCCGTGTACAGAATGGGCCCGTACACGGGCGCCTGGTGCGCCGGAGGCATTTACTACTGTCATCGCGTTGATGTGGGTTGGTTTCTTGGATAACGCCGCAGATGTTTGTTTCTATATGCTCTCATGCTGTTATTCAAGGTTGCACATGCTAGAGTCATGGAGGCAGATCCGTGGCGTCATAAGGTTGATCCACGCATACTGTTCGAATCCAAGGGGCAATTATACTAGTTACATGCTTCAAGCGTTGTCGGGCTTTTTCAGCATCGTTTGGAGTGTGGATGGGATATTGCGGAAATTTGCACCACTGGTCACAAACGCACCCAATCAGCCACTGACTTCATTTGTTTTTCCAAAACTGGCAATGCTGAGCTCAAGAACGGGGCGCGTTTTCCGCTGCAACCCGGTGCAACGTCGGGTGCATGTCCGTTCGATGCCCGTTTCTTTCAGCTCCAGCAGATCAGTGCCATTCCAGACACACGTGAACGGATCCACGTCAAGCAAGCTGCAGCGGTCCTCGCTAGTGCAATCCTGCGAAGCCCCGCCAACCAACTGGAACCTTGCCAAGATTTCTTGGGCCAGCCGATCACTGTCTGCCGGGCGAGCCGGGTAGCTTAAATCCCTTAGCCGTCCACCAAAGCACGGACGCTACGAAGATCGACACAGGCATTAAACCGTTTCCGGTTCCCGATCTACATTGTCTCTCTCTCAGCTTTTGCTTCGCTGAGATGGTGGAGGCCGACGAGACCCGACATGAGAAACCAGCCGATAAAAGGCGCCGAGAGCCAGTTTTACAGCAGACATCCATGTTTGTTTGCTTCTGTCTGTACGCTGCGGGGTTCCCTCACGACATTGTGGTGGTAGATTTTGGGAAAGAGCAAAGGACTACACGAAGTGCATTTAAATCCCTGCCCCTGCGGAGCAGTCTCTTTTGCACCAGACAACCGTCCTCAATACAAGCCGTAGCACCCATTCTCCCACAACATCTCTATACTTTATCACCCGTTAATTTTTGGAGGAACCTCTGCTATCAGACAGTAGTATCGATATCAACATGGTCTCTCTCCGGGCCTTGCTCGCAGCGTCGCTGCCATGTCTTTCCGCGGCAGTCAAACCAGCAGCAGTCTACGACGGCGGGTACGGCAACGACTCGAGCGTCCTCCTGAACATCGGCAACGGCGGTGCGGGCCAGTCTGGACTTATCAAAGGTGGCCTCCCCTTCCTCTTTTGTTTCTCCCCGTTTTCCCCAGCTAACCTCTTCTTTTTTTTTTTATAGCTCTCGCGGACGCGTTTATACAAGACAGCGTCGCAAACGGCTCCTCCCCCTTCCGCGTAGCGTGGTATCAAAGCGACACCACCTATTCGATCAACTATCTCAAGGACGGGACGATAGACGTAGGGGTCACTTATTCTCCCGCGGCGGAGCAGATAGCCATCGACCAGGGGATCGCCGTGTCCCCCAGCTACTACGCGTTCCGCGATCATTTCATCATAGTCGGGCCCCCGAGCAACCCCGCCAACATTAGCAATTCCTCCGACATCCTGACGCTCTTTTCCGACCTCCACGAGGCCGCAGAGTCCGGGGTGACCACCACACCGCCCGTGCGGTTCCTGAGCAGATACGACAAGTCGGCAACAAACATCAAGGAGTCGTTTCTCTGGATTTCGATCGGGCAGGTCCCCTGGGCGACGGCGTACTCGACCTGGTACCACCAGTACATCGCCTTTCCCATTCAGGCGCTTACCGCTGCCATCTTGCTGCAGGAGTACACCCTGACGGATCGGGGGACGTTTCTGTCGCTCCCTGCGAGCCTGACCAACCAGACGACCATCTACAAGGCAGCGACGGATGACGCGGATGATTTGTTACTGAATCCTGCGCATCTGCTCGTCGGAGCGAAGGCGCCGAACCCGACACAAGCCAAGGCGTTTGCCAACTGGTTGGTGGGAGAGAATGGGCAAAAGGTGATCAGGGGGTTCAAGAAGGATGGGCAGCAGCTGTACAGTCCCGCGCCGACAACTCTCGGCGCCCGGAGCGAGTACGGACGACGGATACCGACACTCAGATACCTTGATCCCTTTGTGCGAGGAAAAGAGGTTTGAGGGGGGGAATGCATGAAAGGAGGCGGTAGATGCTTTGTACCTAGGTACCTACTTTGTTAATGATAATGTGTCTCTTGATGGAATGCGTCTACTCTTTCCCTTTGACCACTCAGTGCACTCACTCACCCAGTGATGCAACAAGAAGTAACTCGTCCAAGCTTTCCTGGAGTTTCTTTTCTTCAAAGTCTGCTTTGGAATCGCTGATGAACCATGCATGATGAACGCCACGCCACAGTCGAGCATGTTGTTTGCTACAAGTACATAGTCTACAGGTATGTAGGTTGGCAATGCGGGTCTAAAGGCAGCAGCCCATGCGACCGGCGACCGGCGGCCGACGGCCGCTTTGGTCTACGCCCGTAGGATCCAGGCGCAGCCCAATGAGGTGGGCTGGAGGTGTGAGGCCGCAGAAGGTCGGACCGTCGTCGGAAAAGGAGGTGCATAGGGGAAGGCCCGGGATGGACCATACTGACCACCACCACCCACCTACCTTACCGGCCAGAGCCGAACATCGCGGAGAATCGCCATGTTAATTGGAGATACCTACATAGCTTATCTTACATGTAGAGAATTGTTTGTCGGCCATCATGGGCCTCATGAAGAACGGGCAGCAGCAGATTTATAGTCCGGATGGGTCCATGGTAGTGTGGGAGAAGAAGGGTCTACCGCCAAGTGTGAGTCGTGGCGAGAGATTGGGTACCTGTAGTCGTGTGAGGGTTGTAGCTGATACATGACACGCATGCATGCGGTTGAGGCTGCTTTGCGGACGGGATTATCAGCATACCTACGTACGGTGTAGTGTAAGGGGGATGGGTGGTGGGAAGGGGTGTAGATAAGAAGTACATTATGATAATCCGTCTTTACGTCTTCTTGCAAGAGTAGCAATGGGCATGTGAAAAGCTGCGATGTTAAATGGACGGTGTGTGTAGAGCTAAGTGGCGGAGCACAAGAAAGACGAGGAACTGGTGGCGTGGATGCCTTTTGGATATGGTTCGTTAGAGGGGAACAGTCCATATCTATCTTCTATCGCTGAGGTTCTTGTATCTAATCTATGGGTATCCAATCTAATGGGCTTCTATGCTCTCTCAGTCTTTCCTTCTAGTTTCCTTTTCTCTCTCTCTCTGCAGCGAGTGTTGGTGTAGGGGTTGTACAATCTGCTGAAACACTGCATGAGTGGAAGTGATCTTAGTCGCTGCTTGAGCTCGACGAAGACCCCAGGGCAGGCCTCTGGACGTAAGGGATCAAATAAGGACTTGGACGAGGGTCCTCGTGACAACGCACAGTCGTTCTCGAGTCCCTGCAGAACTTGAACAGGTCCTCGCCGGAGACCCGGAATTTCCTATGCGCGTTCAAGATGTTAAAGTGTTGCCGATCGCCCCAGTAGCGTTCTATGCCGTCGTCCGGAGTCGCGGTGATAGGCTGATCCGAATCGATGATGGTCTTGAGGGGCGAGCTTGCTTCGATGCGCGGCAGCTGGGTTTTCAGTGAGCTGAAATCAAAATCTGTTTTCAATCAGCTTCTCGCTATCCATGTCTGATGCGGTATGTCTTGAGAACTCAGCGCGGGAGGGACGAGGTACATTCACAGAAGAAAGAGTCTTGAGGTGAAAGCGCAATAGGGGATTAGATATCAGTCGCCACTTACCACTTTGCTGCTCTAGTAGCTGGGTTACCATGGCGTCGGGGATCTCGTAGACACCGACTCCTTTATCTGCGGTGGGGTCGCTCCGCCGGATTACCAGAGCATACTTGGTGCGGTCAGTACTAAGGGTGTAGTATGCCTGGGTACCGCCCAGCACCCGGAACTCCCAAAAATGACCGGATTCTCCTTCCTTTTCTTCGATCTCCCACTGTTCCTCGTCCGGCTGACCCCGGCGGTCTTGGGGTCCCGGTCCCCAGCGCGGTCTATAGTCAATCTCGGGGGGGGTACCAGATCGGTCTCGGTCGAGAAAGCCGATGAACATGTGGATGATCTCGTGCGCCATAACCAAGCCCATGTATGTAAGCAAGGCTCTGTACCTACATCCGGCAGCGGCTTGGCTCGGTGAACTCGAATCCGACGCTGCTTCCTTAGCATCCACCAATTGTCTCACATACTTGGTCGTCCATGTTAGCGATGGCCAGACCGGGGGATTTCGAAGCTTATTTTAGAAGATATTGCTTGGCTTTTAGTGCTTGCGAATGACGTACCTCGCTGTGTACTCCGAGAATCAAACACGATTTTGGAGGAAAACGGGTCATTGCCCCCGGCCAATGGGCGCGACTGGACGCCCCGAGCCACCTATCGGAGGAGGCGATTTCGACGGTTGGGAAGTCCTCCTGGAGCCGTTCAAGGAAGATACTTAACCCGGTATCACCTTCGCTTGGCAAATCGAGTTGTCCGACTATGTCAACATGCGATGCGATGAGTTCCATCGCCCGTACACCGTCTCTACTCTTTACAATGTTGAGTGCTAAATGGACAGCGGCGGCGACGCAGACAAAGGCGGGCTTTTCCGGGGGAACTTCTCTTGGTGAATCTTCATTGCCTGGCTCGTGCCATAAAACGCGGAATCGATGTAAGTCCTGGATCTGAGGGCCCTGTCCACCAGCGGCAGAGGATCCAGCCTGCGCTACAGATGATGGGGGCGTCTGTTGTTGATTGGATGAGGTTGGGGGCGGCTGATGCACAGATGTTGGGGGCGGTTGGACTTGCGCCGATGTTGCGGATGGCTGTCCCTCTGATGCCGAAGGCCCGCTTGGTTCGAGTGAGCCTTGACCAGCGTAATCCGAACTCGCACGAGGAGCTCGTGGCGCATGACGACGATGGGAGAAGCGCGAGATGAAGGAGGGCACGCTCAAGCAGTGTACACTCTTAGAGCTGTTCGTCTCCCGCCCGGGGCTTCGCCCATCGTCACCATCACCGTGTCCCGTCATCCCCGTCGTCGAGTTGCTTCCTGGGAGCGGTACTAAGACAGGGCTTGGAGAATGGATGTAGCAGACCGGTGCTGTGGATAGGAGGAATGAAGATCTCTCAATGCGATCAACGAAGCAGTGAACTTGAACTGGCGGTTTTCAATGGGCTGGTTCTTAGAAACGACCTGCGTTTCCGTGCTTGAATTGTCTTCTACTACGCTTCAGGACGAACTGGAGACGAGACATCGAACGCTTTATACTTGTTGTCCTCTATGCGTCGGCGGTCCCAGTTACGGCGCAGTTTGCATCTCACCCCGCAAAATGGTTGCAGCATATTCGCCCTCAGGCTGAGAACACAGCCCTGAAACCTGTATTATTGCTGCCGGCTTGAAGTCCAGGACCTGGGCACCGAGTTCCCAAACAGGCTGCACCATCTTGAGGCCAATGTTGTGATCAACGGCGATGCTTACTGAGCGGATTGTGTTGGCCAGAGTCTATTTGAGACGGCCGTTTCTTCATTGGGATGTTTTCGGAACTGGCGTAAACAATTGGCGGTTGATATTGGGCAGCACCTGCCACCATGTCATGTTTAGCCTGATACGGGAGCATCTGGAACAAACAGTAGCCAGTGGCGGCCGAATAATGAGGAAAAGCGGCCTTGAGCGTTGCGGTACAGGAGCGACAGAAAAAATACATGTATATATCGACAAACGTCGCGGGCTGCCATGTATCTCCAAATGCCGTTCGTGAATGTGCCACACGCCAAAGGCGTTTCATACCGACCAACGGCGTCGATATTGGGACAGGGTCAGAGCCCAAGATTTTGTTGGTGACCTGTCGGCAGCTGGTGGTGGGTCCTGTTTCTGGCCTCATGTCGAGTGTCTGTTGGTTCCAAGATATGCAGAGGGAAAGAACGCGAGCCACACATGAAGTGCTCTGACCCGCAGACCTGTGTTCGCGGTGCCGGAAGTGGGCACACACGACCCAGTCTCAATGAACTGTACCAAATTGTAAACCATGCAGGCTCATCTCTCACATTTCTTTGCTCGGATAGGTGGTTATTGCTGGTGAAAGGGGCCGGTTTATGTTTGCCTGCAGGAAAAGGTGCCCCACCACAGAAAGATACATCTACTACTACTACTGCTGAGTTGCGCCTTCTATATTTACCACCGAAGCCAGATGACGCAAATTTCCTAGAAAGTGATGCCTGTTGGACGCATGAAGCTGAATATTGCTAGGACTTCTGGGTCGTGCTTTCCTGCTCAATTGGGCGCGCCATATGCAGCCAACAGGGGTGGCTGCCCAATCGCACTCTCTCACGAGGTTTGACTGAACAGGCACCGGTCGGTAATTTTCGGAAGAGCTGCGTCGCTGCGTCTGACCTACACAGGATGGTAAGGTATGCATTTGGCGATTGTCAGCGGGCTCCTGCATTGCTGCCTTTTCAATCGCGCTACGCACTCTTTTTCCTCATTTAAATCAACTAGCATCTTCATTACTAAAAAATTCTCAGCGGACACCGCGTTCGACCACTTCTGTATGCAAAGCAATGACGACGTATAAGGGCGGGTTTTGCACAGAAGGGCCCCCAAGTGGTGGACCGACGCCGCGCGCAGTGGTTGACCGTGTTTCAGACATCAGCCACGAGTTGCCGGCCGAACACCACCGCATCTTTCTTCGAGCCCTCTCGCGCATAACGTCTTTGGAGCATGCAGACATCACCTTTGCGCAGCTCGTGGACGGCTTGCCAACTTGGCGAGTCGCCAGGGAAAGGCGCGCTCCACACAGCGGTGTGACTGGTCACCGCGACCACCCGCTGCGAAAACATACCGAGCTTTGTCCGGACGCCATGGAGAGAATGCTTGCCTTCAAATCAACCTTCGATCCTGATGCTCTGCCCTTCGACGTCCGCCTGATTCGCGAATATGGGCTTGCTGCAGTCGGGTCGCGGGCCTTCAAGGTGAGGCTGATCGAGCTTATGGCCAACGCGATCCATCAGATTGGCGTCTACATCTATAAGAATGTAGAAAGCCCTCACAACAAAGAGCAGCTAGAATGCTGGAAGCCGCCTCCTCGACGGGTAGAGCTCATCCGGCCAGGAGGGCCGATCGAGCTACGTGACTGGCCGTACGAGCCGTTTCCAACCTTTTTCTCGGTGGATTACTACCGATGGCACGAGAAATATCCCGATGGCCTGGCTGACGTGGTAGGATACTGGGCCGAGGACTGCATCCTGGGCGGCATCACTCTGTTTGACCGCGGCGAGTCGGGCATTGAGGTGCGTCCACTTCCTTCTTTCACGGCCTTGCGCTGTGTCACCTGTCGTTCTACCTATTAACAACGGCCATCAACGACGAAACCAACCTCAGCTGAGGACTGATATTGACGTTTTCGTTCTAATTGCAGTGCAACGATGTTTGGTGGCATTCTGCCTCCAAAAAAGCCACGTTTCGGATCTGTCGACTGACGGACGAGCAACTTCAGTCGCTAATGGACTTGTGCTTCTCCGACAGCGAGCCACTGACCTCGCCCCTCCCCATCCTGCCGACGCTAGAAAACCGCGACCGTCACGACCCGTATGTGGCGATCAACTTCCACAATATCTTCCGCGAAAGGTGGGAGCGCAGGCCCGCAGCCCGGCGCAGACCCAGGTGCGTAATAGACTCGTTTGATTATCCCGAGGTGAAAGTACATCTCGACGCAATCATGTCGACATACCATGCTCCAGTTTACACTGTAGAGGAAGAGGAGCGGTCGAGGTTGCAACGGGAGGCCAACAGGGAGGATGTCAGGATCAAGATTGAGGAAGCCAGGCGGCTGCGACTGGCTGAGGAGAAGCGGATGCGCGATCTCGGGATTGACGAAACATGGTATTAAGCTTTGCTGGCGATATGCTGTCTCACGCAAAGCAGCTAGGCATGTACGTATAATGTATCTTCATGATCTGACCAAAGACTGCCGTGGTAGACACTGGTCTCCGCATGCATTTCACTTCGCTCATTTACACGTTCAAAGTCTTTATAGCCATGAGCCATTTCCGTTAGAGAGTCGTATCAACTCAGGTCAGAGATGTCTGTTTTAACCACTGCATGAACGCACAGCGGCGTTGTCGCTTGAGATGAGCAAATGATAAACCCTGACATACATCAACCTAATGAAATCTGAGCAAGAGAAACCAGTCCGTCCCCAATGATTTGCTCAACTCTTTCTAGGTCGTTTAACGTCGGAGATCGGGATCACGAACGCCGTGTGTTGAGGTAGCCCGACGACGAATCTCACGGAGCATGTATCTAAGGTAGCTAGGCAGGCATACTATTTCGATTGCTACTACCTTGATGGCTGCTTACGTACATAGGCACTTGTACCTCTAACTCTCTCCTTTCACCACCACCCACTACAGGTACGTACCTTACACAACGCCAGAAAGTTGCTTCTTCTGCGAAAAGTAAACCAACACACCCTCCCTCTGCGCCTGCTCCCTGCTATACCTGACGCTGTGCACGACCCGTCCCTTGGCATCCTTTAGGACTATCTTCCCGCCCTTATTGGTGAGCGGTGCGTCGGGCACAAGGATGCCCGTCTTGCTCTGCGCCGCGAGCTTGAACTTCCCGGGGAGTACCTGCTTCTGTCCGCTGCCGTTCTCGATATACCACCCCGTTGCATCGACCGGCTGCGTGCTCCTGTTGAGCAGGTATACCGTCTCTCCGGGGCCCGCTGTGGGTTGTGCGTCCGGCCCGACGGGGTTGACCAGCGCCGCCTGGACCGCGACCGCCGTGCTGCCGTCGTCCACCTCGCCTCCGTCGTCGTCACCGCCACCATCAGTTGGCGGTGCTGGGGCGAGGTTGTCGAGGAGGACAGCAAACGTGTCGCCGATGGGCTGTCCGCGGTCGTCGGTCTGATAAGTCTGCACAGCGAACGCGAGAAAGATGCCCTCCCAGTGGCCGTCGTCCGCAAAGGGGCCCATGATTATGCCGCCGTCTTGGTAGATACCGTTGTCGCGGGCCCAGCGGCCGCTGTTGCCCTGGTTCATGTGGATGTCGTGAATACCGTCCTGGCCGGAGCCGGAGCCGGAGCCGCCGTTGTTGCTGTACTTCTGGCCGAAGAGGTAGATGTCCGTCTTGGTGTCCACTGCACGGCTCAAAATCGGGTCGAGGTACTCGAGGATGTCGGACTTCTGGGCGGGGGCGTTGTGGGAGAGGAGAATGCCCTGGTTGACGTCGAGAAAGTTACCGCGCAGAAAGTCGAGGCCGAGACCCTCGGGGGAGTGCGAGGGCTGAGCATGGAACCCGGGGTCTAGCTGAGACAGGCGCCGGGCCAAGGGGTGGGTTTGGTCGAAGTCGCGCAGCAGCCAGTAGACCAGACGGCTGTCTGCGCTTTGGGACATGACGTTCACGGCGGCGTCCAGAGACGCGCCGCTGTTGTCGGTGAACGTGAGGTGCCCGTGGTCGGGCTTGGCGGTGCCGTCCCATTCTGTCGGGGTGCCTTTCCAGACGCCGTACCGTGGGATGGGCATCGCGGCTGTTGGGGTGGCTGAGAATGGGGTAAGTATACTTGAAAGGTGTATAGGGGTGGCGTGGGTTGTAGTTAATGCGAGGGATGGAGAGGGAGGAGTAGGAGATGGGCAATGAAAGTGGGAAGAGGGTCAACTTAAATCGAATTCTGTTACTCACGTCGCACACGACCGACGGTGGGTACTGGGTGTGCTTGTACGGGCGTACCGTGGAAGGCACCCCAAACGTGGGTAACCCAGCTCGTGTCTTGCATTGTTTCCGTTCGGGTTGCTTCAGCTCTCCACAGTGTGATCGTAGTTGGGAAGCTGCATACGGAGCGGTGTGTTTGAAAGTGCAACTGCGGCGTTCTAGCTCTACCACACAGTGGGTGGTGTGTAACGGCAATTGGACAATGGAATGCCAATGACGCAGACCACGCCCACTTCGCGACGATCCATGTCTTGGCGGAGGTTTCCAGCCGTTCCCACCACACCAATCAAACATTGCCATTTCGGGGGCCGAAACATCGCAGCCGTCCGGGATTCCTTGATTTTCAGCCCTACGAGTGCCAACGAGGTGTATGGCGTAGTCTAGAACCCCGCGGGCCGCTCTGGCTTCAGCCAGCCACTACGATGATGGAATGAGGGGTAACAGGCAAGCTTACGAGACATCGATAGCAATCAAGGAAGGTGGTCAGCAACATACGTAGTAGCATTTTCCATGTTTGTGACCCGACGGCTGGCATTATCACTGTGACGGCGTGCTGAATTCTAGGTTTGGCATTGGTCAAATTGCAAGCAAAGCTGGTGGCATGCAATCAGCAGCTGCGGGTGACATTCTAACTGCCCAGGTACATGGTATCAAAACCAGTGGAACCATCCCTTTCCCGTCCTATTTCCCACCAAATCCGGGTAGTACACGCTGAAACATTTACATCTACCCCTAGTACGATGCATGAATCTGTTGACCGCCGGGGACCTCGATCGCGACCTCCATGGGTACGTCATTAATGCCCCGTTTCAGCGCCTCCTCTATAATTGCAACGGTCGCCGTGGCTCCGATGCGAGAGGTTCCCAGTCCCATGACATAGAGGACATCATCCAGTGTCCGAACACCGCCGGCTGCCTTGATCTTGATATTCGGTCCGCAGACCTGCCGCATCAGCTTGAGATGTGCCGGCGTCGCCCCCTTATATGTGTACCAGCCGTCCTCGCCTTTAACGAAGCCATAGCCGGTGGACGTCTTCACGAAGGCGACGCCAATCCTGGTGCATATCTCACACAGCTTGATAATATGGTGGTTCTGGAGGTAGTCGTTTTCAAAAATGACCTTGAGGATGGCAGTTCCGCCGCCCATGCCCACGGGGGTGGTGATGACCGTTCTGTTGATGGTCTCGATCTCGTGATGGACGTAGTTCCAGTCGCCGCCGAGGACCTTGCCGACGTTCACCACCATGTCGACTTCGTGAGCGCCGTCGAGTACGGCGTGTCTCGCCTCCTCATTCTTGCAGCTGGTGGTAGAGTTCCCGTGGGGGAAACCGATGACGGCGCAGGTGAGAACATCAGTGTCCTCGAGGGCTCTTCGGGCTCGCTTGATGCTATAGGGCTTGACGCATGCTGCAGCGACGTTGTACTTCCTCGCGATCTCCAGACCATCTTCAATTTCCTTGTCGGTCATAGTGGGGTGGAGCAGAGAGTGGTCGATCTGCTTCGCAATGTCCCGAATGGTCACCTTGATGCTAGTTGGTTCAGCCATTTTCGGTAGGGTGGGTACAGGGGTCGGTCGCAGTCTGAAGGAGTTGTACATGTTTCTGCCAGGCGTGAGATCCATATTAAATACGGTAGCTTCCACGTTGTCACCCCTCTCCTAGTCCGGTGTCGTTCCGGCGTGGTGTGGTGGAACGAAGCACAGCTTTAGCTCTTTTTGGCGACGCGGAGTTGCGGTATTGGGAAAGGTGGGGCAAGTTTTGCAGGGGAGTTGTTGATCGCGAGTGTTGCCAAAGCGGGGTGATACCCTGCAGTGCCCCGCCATCGCTGCCCTCTCAGTCTCACTACCGGGCCGCAGCGCTAGTCGGGTCTCTTATCGCAGTACAGCAGTCCCAAAGTGGTCGCTTATCGTACAATACGGAATGTAATGTGAGTGTGATATCTCGTGTCAACAGAGCAGTCATGCTTCGACTTCCGAACTTCTCCTTTACCTCCCGGTTCGTCCGCCCATTCATCCTGGACTATCTAGTACCTTGCTAACCAGACTACCGCTAATACCATATCCCTGCAAAGGAAGCCTTGCGGCGAATCCTTTCTGACCCACGGCTGTTTGACAACCTGGTCAACGGCACAAAATTCTACACCGAGATATGCCCCCAATACCCAAACCCCCCTGAGGAAGCCCCCCTGATCTGATATGGTTATGACGGCTTCCATCTTGCAGGTCACCGCGTGGAGGTGCCCAGGCTAGCCCGGACAGCCCCCCCGCAGGCCAAATGAGCCACGCGAACGACACCAGAGACAACAACGACCCCGCCTAGGAAACGAATAGTTGAAGACTCTGATGGTTCTAGCATCAACAAACCACCCAGAATGCGGCCAGCCTAGATGGCAGGCACATCACGAACCCCCCAATACGGTAGTCTAACCTACCCACTGAACTTGTCGCTCTGTCCTCTGTATCATTACTCAAAACGATGTATCCCCATCATGTATAATAGCCAGGCAGCTGCACACGTCTTATGCCCCTTGGGAGAGCTTATTTATATGGAGATCCGGGCGCTCTGCTGCTAACGCAGCAGTCCGGCCCGTAGATCACATCTGACGTTAAACAATACTACTACTACTACTACCACCGCTAATACCATGTCTACCGCCGTTGCGCGCCAAGAAGAGCCGTTGTCAACGTCAGCGCCAGTCTTGGGGAAACTCCACTACGTCGCGGCCGGGCATACCCCCAAAGCGATGCCCCCACAACTTCCGTCTTCCAGCTATATCCAAGTTCGTCGATGTGCGAATACTACCGCTTCCTAGCCTGTGGCCCGTCCCTACCGTTTCCAAGCTCACCGCCAGAGAAGGCCATCCCCAGCTTTCAACACACGGCTTCACGGCAGTACGCCATCCGACGACCCCCCACAGTCCTCCATACGATAACTCATCATGGAAGAACCCGACACTGCTGAAAGGGTACTACATCCCCGAGACAGCAGACATGTTCGAGGCCATCTAGGGTGGGCGGGCAACTAATTTCAATCAACCACTCTATATTTTTAGGTGAATCAGCCAGGTCAACCGAAAATCCACGGTTTGGTGGTTCCGCATACCTGCCCAGGGTGGACTTGTTGAAGTTTTTAATCCAACAGTACTAGTACTGAATGGGAAGTGGTGATCGTAGTTGCGGCCGGCCATCTTGTCAGTGGCTAGGACGCGTGGGAGGCGCGTGTGGTCCATGAAGACGCGTGGGAGGGAGGTCGAGGGGGCTTAGGAAGGTTGGCTCTGCAGTCAGTATGAAGAAAGAAAGAAGGAAACCGAGTTCAGGGCGACTGCAACTTTATTTATCTGAATTTCCTCGGGTTGTTTACAAGGTACCTATAGAACCGCGTTATCCTCACGCCGGTCATGAAGGCACTGATTCCGAGCAAATACCGGGCAAGAAATATCTTGGCCATCGGGCGGCCGATTCAGCAGCCAAGACTGGAATTCAGGGGTCCCGAGGCTAAAAACGCCATATCCTTTCCACCATCCACTATTACCTAGTTACCACCATTTGGCCTGGATTGAATCAGTCATATGAAACTTCAAAAACGAAGGTTTGAATCAGTTATATTTGAAGTCTTCCGCACAGTTGATTCAACGGTGGAATCAAGTTAGTTGATAGCCCACCCTAAGGCCATCACTGGGGTGCAGCACAGTGTTGACGGCGGGTCTGTTAACTCAGGTCGGCGCTATGTTACACACGCTGGGTATGGTTCCTACTCAACTCAACCTGTCACGTCACTGGCGGGCGCATGCATGCATGATGCTACGCGATGAGCCGGCTAAGGTGCGGAACGTGACAACTATATGGTGCAGTCTGGGGGCCGGAGCTTGCAGCTTTGGTTGCTTGTATCCCTTTTACAGGACATGGCTCAATTGGTGTGACTGTCCGATTAGCGCCGTGACACAACCCCCGAGCTCCCAGACCCCGATACTGCCGATGATGAGTTGCCCGAGTCGGTAACAGGCTTTCCACAGTTCATCAGCTTCGATCCCCAAGCAGGCCTGTCCCCAAGCAAAGGAGTGGCTAGTCCCGCGCCTAAGGTTCACCTCCGTTACTTCCCTGCTGGTGCGCGTGTACATCTTCGCTAGATCGCCCTTTGTTGCGCGAGGCAGCGAGGGATATCATTGCGTTTGGGGACGGGGCGGGTGGCGGTGAAAATGTTTGTATGGGTGATGGTGATGGTGATGGTGGTGGTGATGAGGATGAGGATGAGGATGAGGATGAGGCCGAGGCCGTGGGGCACTAGTCTACTCCATCTGGCGACCTCTCAAGACTGTTGCCCGCCGGGACCTGTCGGCGTTGGGTCTCCAACGGACATTCCGGGAAGAGGACTAGTCATATACCGGTCAACATCAAAACCCCTTGTCTCGGCATGCCGGCAAAGAACGAGAGGTATGACACCGAGGGGTATCTCGCGAGCTACGGTGAGGACAAAAATGGTACTGGATTGGTGAGCAGAAGCCGGAGGAAGACTCGTGATAGGGCTGTTTAACATCCTGCATACAGGAAAAGCAGGGTAAAAAGGGGGATGGTGGGACGCTTCACGATAGTGTTGACTTAGCGGGCACGGAAGGAGAAGAGAAGGCGCGGGAGAATCCTAAGTTGAGGGGTTTGTGTATTTAGTACAAGGTCCACACAGGTAACTAACATATGTCCTTGAGGGTTGTAAGATTGAGTACATGGTATGTACCAGGTGCTAGGATAGTTGGATAAACATCATACAGATACCTTACGGGCCAAGTTTGGTTACCTGTATCAGACCGATGTCGAGCTAAATGCATGTTTGATTTAAGGAGCTTCATCACAGAAATTTTTACACGAGGTCCGATTGTATGATGATGAAAGGTTGGTCCATACTCCATAATATCCAACAATATAATCCAACTTGATACCTAAGTTACATGATATCCCCTCTCCTTCCCTTGCGGCGCTGACCTAGCAATGGCCAGACTCACAAACTCCCAGTATCCCCTCTTCCGCTGCCCAGCAGTGTCCCATGAAGAATGATTGCGAACATCACCGAAACTCAGAAACGCGAAGAATCCGCGGTCGGTCTGCCCAGAGTCGGTAAGCGTTTGTGAAACTGTGCGTCTCTAAAGTGGCCATTACTCAAGCCCATCAGCTTGTGCAAGCAGTTGATGAGTTTGTCGCGCATTCTGCTTGGCCCACGCCGGGAGTAATCGATCCTGTCCCAGCCCATGACTTCGAGGCGGAGGAATGCCATGGCATTCGCTATTGCATGTATTGAGCAAGACCAGTTCTCTGACTGACTGTTCAGACTTCCAGTTGTGCCATGTACACGGGACAGGTATGGCCGGGTCATAGTCCGCACCGTGTCCTTTCGGTGTATGATAATCCCGGACCCGAGGCAGCCTGGCGGGCTGACAACGGAGTCGGCAGCTGCTGTACCTGGTCACCCCCAGCTGCCTTAGCAGCCTGCTTAGCCTGCTTGTGGTGAACCCGGCTCACCAAATGAATTTAATCTGTGAAGGAATCGTCTGACAACTTCGGAAGGCCTGGTATGTTGCCCAGTTCGATCCACCCCCTTGCTCCCCCGCGAAGCCGGGATGAGATAGTCCCTATCCGTCGCCACGTCATATTCGATATTGTACCCCAGAATATGTGCTTTGTGGGGTCCCTGGTTAGGAGCGCCCTCGGCTTGCTCGTTATGTCGCGCCCGCTTAAGCGATGGAAACTGTTTTGAAACTGCACTTGGCTTCGCTTCATCTGCGGAGTGACTGAGCTGCCTCCCTCTTCTGGGAGGGAACCTCAGCGAAGGCGCTTCCCGGAGGGCACCTCAGCGAAGGCACCCCCAGGAGGGAACCTCAACGAAGGCGCCCCCAGGAGGGAACCTCAACGAAGACACCCCCAGGAAGTCAGCATCAGAGCAGACGACTTTACCACCCGTAGCTGAGGAGGGTGCTTCCGCGAAGACGCCCCCCGGAGGACACCTCAACGAAGGCACCCCCAGGAGGGCACCTCAACGAAGGCGCCCCCAGGAGGGAACCTCAACGAAGGCACCCCCAGGAGGGAACCTCAACGAAGACACCCCCAGGAAGTCGGTATCAGAGCAGACGACTTTACCACCCGTCAGCGGCTTGTTCGCCAAACCCAGCGTGGTTCTCGTCGATGGTGCCCATCTGGAATCAAAGGGACATGTCTGGCAGCTGAGGAGGGTGCTTCCGCGAAGGCTGATCACAGTGTTAGCGCCGAGCTGAGTTGGGAATGATCAGAACCGGCAGTCTGGCCTTGGGGAGCAGTGTGCTAGTCTCATTGCCCGCCAGCTGTAGGCGTGTGCCAGCTTCTGCTCAAATAGTCGCGAAAAAACTTACCAGTAAGCTTTTGCCGGATGAGGAGTCCCCAGATGACCGGCAGTACCGGTAGCTAGCTAGCCGATTGGGATAAGTGATAAGTGATGATTGAAACTTTTGCGTAAACTTTTGTGTGGAGGTGATTGAGTCTCCTACTGCGAGGTAGGGGAAGAGCAAAGAGTAAGTGGAGTGAGGTAGATTGGTGGCGGTCGTTGTTTTGCTGTGGAGGGAGAAAAAGTTTTTGGGAGGAAGAGGGGGAAACGGCCGCGAATTTATACCCTCACGAGGCCCCACATTTCCCAACACGACGCTAGAACCTTCGACAGGCTGGTTCTATTGTTGACAAGTTGGCAAGGGCTCAGGGCTTCACCTCGACACAGATAGGTACAGGTCCTTTGCAGAGATTTCGTGTGTGGAACCCGTAGAGCAGGCTCCCCCCCCCCCCGCCGGTAGGTTTGGTGAGAGGTCACCGGGACCCACCAGACAAAGGACGACTCTTGTTCACCTGCCAGGCAGCCAGGCAACGTCCTTCCGTAGAGAGGGGTGCAGTGGAGTCACGATAGCACTTGGAAATTTGCCATACTCGGGAGGGGCCGGCGCTGTCACAGGCGCTGACATACGTCGCTGGACGACCACTCGAGCCCGCGATATGGTCCTTCGCATGCTTTACGTCACCTCGGCAATGTCTTTTACTACAGACTGGGCGCCGCAGGAGGTCTAGATGGTACACTATATCGCTGGTGAGTGCGTCACTGTGCCTTGTCCATCTCTACATGGCGGGGGTATATAGACGGTTCCTACGGTACACCGTGATATTCTTGGTTTGATACGTTGCGCGTTGCTTTGACCTACATGTTCTCGTCTACAGCAAAACATCCGGTACCTAGCAGCTTAACCGTGTTCGGTCCAGACGAGACCAGAGTTATCAGAAGCGCGACACGCTGGATTCAGGTTCTTCGAGCCAGATAAGGACCGCGATAGCTATGTCAATCCTGGTTCAGCGCCCTCTAGGCGATATCGAGATCTTGAGCGTGTCGCACCTCTTGAAACTGAACCCTTTGCGCATTGTCGTGACTCGCTTGCTCTCCAGTGATCGATCTTTATGTACAAAGCTTCGGGAGTATATTAATTCTACCTAATTACGACCAATTACATAAGGTACAGGTAGAGATTACAGTCGGCGCCTCTACGCCAGTAAGGTGCGCTCTGCCATTGACAGGCATGATCAAGAGTTACCTCCTAACTCTGAGGCTGCTACGCTCTGATTCCGCCTGTTACGATCATTCCTGCTGACGTCGTGTGTTGTTTTGTCTACAGGTACGTAGTACAACAACGCGACGCCGTTCGACGTCCACAAGGGCACCTGAACGAACCGCCCATAGCGGGGTACATACTTCTAGAACTAGGGCATAGGTGCCTGTATTTGGTACCTCAATCACACACACATGCGAGTCAGTTTTCGCAGAACGTACTACAAGGCACACACACACACAAACCCTTCAGAGATGTCCATCAGGTGCAGTACCAGGTTAATGTCAATGTTGCTGCGCTCTATGAAGATTGTCTGTTGACAATTTGATGCTTGACTGTGGGTGTGTCGCGTGTATGCTGCCACCATACCTACCTAAGTTAATTAGGCACCTGCCCCCTACGCGAACGAAGCTCTGTGTGTCCGGTGAGGTCAGTAGCCCTCGCCACGTTCACAAAGACATATGTCACTTGAGCACAATTGTGCCATGTTAATCTGCCGCCCGGCAACCGCGGTCTGCGCCGGCTTCTGATAGGAGCACGTTCCATACATCTCCAGCTGCTGTCGCCTGCTGCATTCACCAAAGAAAGAGCAACACGCCGCTAGCAGACTCTTCCGTATAGTGGGGTACCTTGATGATTGGATTCCTCATGCGGTTCTCGCCCCCCTCCTCCCAACCTCCCAACCTCTCAACGATTGGGCCCGGGGGGGGGCCGGGGGGGTGCCTCTAGAAGTGCCTGTTTTGTGTGATCAATACTCCCGGAGGATCTCGGCTGGTAGGGGGTTCGCGTATCTGTATTCACGCATCTTTCGGTGCCTGTAGTGGCTTCCGGGCAGGGCGTTCCGAGCAGGGTACTCCTGTCTGACCTGTCGAATGTACCGGACCTGCTGAGCTTCGGTGAAGTGGGTGATCTCTCCCATACGCCACCATGGGCATTATAGATCGGAATCGGAAACAAACCCCGGTCCTCTGAGCATTGTTGAGGTAGGTACATATCTGGAACAAAAGAGATGACGGGTCACGGCTCAACCAATCCCAGCGCGATTCTACAGATCGAGCCAACACGTAGACACGTAGAGGGAGGCGGTCTCCTCGCGAAGATGGGAACCTACTCATTGACATTGGTAGATTTCTCAATCAGGGTCTAGAATGGTCTCCAACACGGATGTAGAGCAGGTTTTTCTCAGTTGGAAGTCTCCGTGACTCGCTTACCAGTCGGACCGGTAGAGATAAGGTATCTAGAGCCCATTGTAGGTCGAGAGTCTCAGCAGTGAAGGTGGGAGTCCACGCAGCGTTTGGAAACGTAGCTGTGAAGCAGGGGATTATGCAGCAGCCCACAGAGTTGCAAACAACAAAATTACACGTCAGCATTCGGAACTGTGCAGCCCCCCTCAAATTTTCAACTCCAGGCAGTTTCCTACAAACGACAAGGCAATTCAGGCACCAAAGCTCGTGCGCCTCACAAGATTCGACTGTCTCGAGAACAGATAGCAACGGAATATCACGAAGAAAATGCATCATTTTGTTTATGAACTTATGTGTTGCACAGGCTTCGAGTTTCCGGAGGGCAAGGATGAATTTGGCAGGGAACTCGAACACGAGACTCGACGCCCGTTGCTCCTCGACGCCACCCTTGGCGGTCGACCTCGGGCGTCGGGTTGTCGCCTGCTCAGCCTGCCCGCTGAGGTTCTTGCCGAGATTCTGGACGCACTGCTCTACGATGGCAGAGCGGCCCTGGCTGCCCTGGCGCTCGTCAACAGCGATTGCAGACAACTGGCCCGTTCGGCCCAGTTTGTCGAGATCCGCTTCGACTACAGCCCCAGGTCTCACCAACTCGCACGCCACCTGTCCCAGGAAGGCACGGTGGTCGAGGCTATGTCTCAGCCACCTGCCATAGCTACTTGTGTTCGCAGTGTCAAGGTGGCTTCTCACCGGGATTGGGTTGCTCAAGCTCATCCTCAACTCTTCGACGCCGTCTTCGGATTGCAGTCGGCGGCGGCCTATTCGGCAGAGCAGCGACACCGGCTAGAGGAAGAAGCACACCAGGTATATTACAACGAGTATCGCCCCGCAGTGTTGCGTGCGATTTCCGCAATGCCTCATCTCGACAGCGTCGATTGGCACGACGGGCCTGCCATGGACGCCTCCTGCTTTGAGGCCATCACGTACTCCCCCGCTCAACACCTTATACTACGTCAGGCGAATCTGCGAGAGCCCTATGTTCTGGAGCCGCCGTTGTCGCCGGCCGTGATACCGCTGCGCTCTCTCTATCTCAAGACTCAGCTACAAGGGCATGGCTCGTCTGGGAGCTTCCAGGACGAACTGGCCCGTAAGCTTCGTCACTGGACACCAACACCAGACTGCAACGTCTTCGCCGAGTCCATTCTTCGGCGGTGCGCCGCGACCTTGGAGCGGTTGACGTGGCACACCCCGGATCATCTCATTGGACAGGAAGGCGCGCTTCCGGCCAGCCATGAACCCCTGGAATTCCCCCGCCTACGCCACCTCGTTCTCGATTGGATCGGTCTTCAACCCCAGCACTTGTTGTCATTTCTGAGTCCGTCTCTCAGGCGACTGCGGCTCTGTGGATACAGCACGAAAATGGTGGGGAGATATTCGGCTCTCCCTAGCTGCGCACCACTTCACAATCTCGAGGCATTGGCCATCTTGTGCCTTCGACGGGCGCCGCCTGAAGAAGTCGATCCGATACTTCCGTTCATAGAGAATAACGCGCACGTCCGTGAATTAGCGGTTGGGCCAGTGAAGAACGAGATGATGGACACGCGCATCATCCCTCTCCTATCCCCTAAGGCATTTACGAACCTCACATGGCTGCTTCTATGGTGGGCTGGCCTGGGAACGGAGGCCCTATACGATACATTTGAGATACCGGAGGCATCAATAGC
This sequence comes from Diplogelasinospora grovesii, assembly GCA_033297225.1. Taxonomy (NCBI): domain Eukaryota; kingdom Fungi; phylum Ascomycota; class Sordariomycetes; order Sordariales; family Diplogelasinosporaceae; genus Diplogelasinospora; species Diplogelasinospora grovesii. The sequence goes on along the minus strand of MU853867.1, from coordinate 57,048 downwards.
CGCTATCGGCCAGCTGGTTTCACTGCGACAACTTCTCCTCGTCGGTGGCGAACATTATGCACCGACTTGCCAGTGGCTAATTGACCATGACATGGTGCGTGCGAGACTCGCCGCGCTGTCCAACCTTCAAAGGTTGGCGCTCTGCCGAGACACGTACCATTGCTGGACGGGGCCAGCTGCGTCGTATTATCAGACGCGTGTCCTGCAGACCGAGGCCGACCTCGACCTCGCCCGAGCCAGGCCGGACTTGGACGAGGCATCAGATGACGACGGCGTGCGAGCGGACGGCCAGGAAGACGTACAGGATTTAGAAGACGGCGAACCCGAACAGATGAGCGACGAGGACCCCTGGAGCTCTGATGACAGCGACGCGGGGAGGATAGACGGACAGGTGCTATGGGAACGCGCGCACCGCAACCGGATGCTGACCCAGGCCGAAAGATACGCAGCCGTGATGCCCAACCTGGAATCGGTCTACTGCGGCCAGTGGCTCATGGCAATCGAAGAAGGGGGTGGCGGGAAAGTCGCAGTCCCGCTCAGCAAGCAGAGGAGCGACTGGTGGGCGTGGTTAGGCGACATGTATGTGGTGCAGCCATTCGGCCATTTTCTATGATAAAGTTGATTCCACTCTTTGCTGTATACCTTAGAGTACTACCTACATGTATTCGTAACATGTGCTTCTCTCTGCTCCACTTAACCTTCCGCCGAGTTATGGGCATGTACTTCCGGTATTGCACGCGAAATACGTTTTGTTGCTTTCTTATTGGTGTTTGCCGTACCTGCTTACTAGGCAGGGTGCCCAGTAATCCAAGTCTACTACCTACTAACGGGGGAGTCCAGCATATATATGAGTTGCCTGCTCATTCCCACTTCGCCTTGCTTTTAAACACCTACTTACCTATTTTGGCCGTTTTGAGTGTACCGTATTTTTGGTTGTTCCCGTGTCTTTCTTGTAATACATGGAGGCAAACATATCTCCTCCCTTACTTCAAGACAAAAAAGGCTCAGAAAGCAGCTCTCAAATAACTAACACCACAGGTACATGTAGGTAAGAGAGGAGCAAAATTGATTATAAGGACAGGAATCGAAGTCAAAAGTATAGTCCAGAAAAGCATTCCCTACAATCTTTCCTTGAATGCTTTCTCTACATCTACCTATGTAGCTTTAAACAGTAACCCTTCCTTAGTGTAGCCCACAGTCACAACCCCACGCACAGATTAACGTGATGAAAGCACCGGCCCCCTCAGTGCCCTCACAAGTACCTAACCTACAGCAAAGTTCCAAGTCTAGATGAATAATGTGGTTATAATTAGCTTTTATCGTGCGCGGGCAGAACCAAATGCTGCGTGTGCGCCATCAGCAGCATAGTACCTTATGTAACGTTTGCGTGTACACACCTCGAGCTGGTGGTATCTATGTACATATTTCAGGCTCCTACAAGGCGTGTAGAGTGCCCCCAAGAACATCATGGTGTTGACTGAGCTTGACTGGCCAACTGGACTATTTACATGCCTACCTAGGTACACATGCAGAAGACTGACCGGCTTGATGTTGGTACACGAGAGTCCTTTCACCTTATCATTGTAGATACTGGCACATGTCATCAGATACCTGTAGAAATGGGAGCTTTGATACCTTAAGTACCTTGCACATTAACAAGGAGCTTAACTCAAGGCACAGGTCTTTGATGTTCATAATGCTGGCAGTGACTGCATTGAACTGTATCTTTGTTGCTTAGAATCACACTCGTCAAACAAGTTGCGTGGAACATAGGCGCTATCGTTGCTAAAAGTCATTCACGGAGCCACGGCGGAGGGCGATAGCCTGAAGACTCATCATCATGATATCATCCCTGTTTGTATGTAGGCGGCATCATCCTCCCTTGAACCATATACATGAATAGGTGTAGCTTGTTACAAGCCGAGCTATGCCGCGTTACATTACCTTGTCTTCGATAGCCACGACAAAGGGGCTAGCACTTAACAGGCGCGGGACCAGGGTTGATGTAGCTCGTCGGGACAGGCCAGTAGAGCTGGAACAGGATACCCGGGTCCGTGGCGCTGTAGGCGCCGGGGAACGAGACGAGGCTGCCCGTGTTGAGCGTGCCGGTGCCGCCGGACACGGTGAGCTGTGCGCAGGCAATGTACAGCTGCGCGCCGCCGACCGAGCTGGCCGAGTGCAATGCGATGTGTTCGACGCGTAGGAGGTAGTCGCCGTTGGCAATGCACTTGGGAATCTGGACGCTCACGGTTGTCTTGCCTGCGCACACACCATCAGCTACACGTTATTGAAAGACGGGTGGTGTATAAGGGGGGGGTGGGAAGGTACCAGAGCTGGGCCAGGTGATCGTCGACGTGCCCAGACCGCTGGGTCCGTCCTGATATATCTTGAACCACACGGCACCCTTGCCGTCGAACGTTGCCGCGGTCTTGCCCGAGGGGACCTTGGCCATGTAGAACTGCAGGGGACCCGGGTGGCCGATGGACGAGTCGACGGTAAACGTAAAGTCGCTGCCGGCTGTGATGGAGGCGATTTTGGGGGCGCCGGTACCGGGTGTCAGCTCGTAGCAGGTCATGGAAGAGGAAGTCACGTCCTGCACAGGGCCGTGGGAGTAGTGGTTCTCTGTCGTGCGGATGTTTTCCCATTCGGCGGACACCACGCCGTTGAGCTGGCTCTTGGGGAAGGTGTCTATCACAATCAGCGTTAACCATGCTCGGTACTGAGTGGTACGGGCAAGGTATAGGAGGGAGGCTTACAGTGAGCGTGTGCTCCGGCCGCAGCCAGGCACAGGGTTGGCGTGCTCAACTTCATCGTGAAGGGTTGTGATGATACGGTACCAAGGAGGCGTTGTCTATGGGCTGCTTGCTAGTCTGCAAAGGGCTTGGGAAGAGAGAGTTACGGGCAGGTATCGCGGGAGAGGGCATAGCATTTTATACTCGTAGAGGCATGTCATCGTATTGAAATGACCGACTCTGCTTGTCTTTCCGTCAGTTCCCTGGCCCACAAGGCGCATCGCAGTAAGGATTGTGACATCAACCCCGGATCCCATGATCCCCGCGCGATGCCAGAGTCTCATCTCAGGGTGCCATCTCACGGCGAGAGGGGGCGTTTAGCGTTTAGCCGAACGCCATGACCAGTGTATGTAGTGCGTCGAGCGAAGTCTGTGGAAGGAAAATTCGAAGCACGAGCGACGAGTCTTAGGAGCGTATTGGCGAGCACTGGCGATCCAGTGAGGTATCGAAAATAAATGAATAGAAATGAAAGACCCAAATTTCGGTGATACGTCGACCCGGTTTTGATGGTGCAGAGAGGGAGCAGTGGCCCTGTGGGGTTGTATTGTTGCGGGCTCGGTATGAGGGCTTCCATAATTGCCATTCCGGGCCTGGTCGTTTGCCGATGCGCCTGCGCCATGGACCAAGGCTGCCAGGGGCTGTAAGGCTTGGCGTGCCATGCAACGACGTGAAAAAGGGCTGTAAAGTGGAAGGAACGATGGACCCGGTGGCAAGGAGAAAATGGAAAATTTTAGACGTTGGGAATTTTGCTCTCTTCAAGCTCCTGTCAAGTAACCAGCTCCCAGTCAGACCCATTTGACTGACTGTATATACCAGTATTGCAGGGCGGATTCCCAAGCCACGGGGTTTTCCTAGGATCTCCGAATGACCCGGACCTTTTCCTTCAGAACATCCTACCAATCCATCAGCAACCGGCGGCTCAGGATCTTCCCCAAATCGGTGGAACCGTCCTGGCGCAAATTGATAATATTGTCGTCCGGAGACCCGCGTATCCGTGGAAACTTGTTTATCAGGCCAATCACATGAAGGATCTTGCCAATTACGTAGTGTGTGTTCAGGAAGTCCCCGTCTGGTGCCGGCACTGACTGATCGTGGGAGATAAACGTTAGAAATTTCGGTAATTCCTCTTCGTAGTAAGATTCATATGTGTGTGTTTGGTACACATTTTTCACGTCCTTCAACGTATTATTAGCATACGTACGCGGGCATGTATTTCAGATCTTTGGTGGGATGCTCCGACTTACTGTTGGCTGTATGGAAAATGCGAATAGCCCGAAGTATTCATGAGCTACTGTCACCATAGTCAATGCATTTCCTTCCTGGTTGATGGTAGATGAACCAATTTTTCCACGCAGCGCGGGAAAATATCTGTATAGTGCCCACCAGATTGTGGCCTTTGCCTCCACCTCCATGCTATTCTCCTCGTTGAACTTCCTAAGGGCAAACGGGAGAATGTGGCAACACTGGGTGAATCCACCCAGCTCACCAGGTTTTCGTTGGTATAAGCCATCTGTGCACGATGCGGCGTCAAACTTTTGAGTGATGAGACAGTGATATCCGTCTCGTCTCAGACACTTCTGTTTGAGCGCTTCCTGGTCGTTTCGAGTCAATCGCTCCTTTTCCGACATCAACTGATCAATCTCCAAGGCGCGGCCCGTGGGATGAGAGGGGACGACGGTCTGCCCTGCAGTTGCTCCGACTGGAAGTAGGTTAGTAGAGAATGAAAAGATGTGCGAGGTAAAAGACGAACTTGGTTTCAGCACCGCGTCCACGAAAAAATTTCGGAGTTGGCGGAGCTTGTCGTTATCGCCCCCAAGCCACAGGATCTCGTTAATCATCTGAATGCTTCCCCGCTGTGGGAGGTTGTGAATTGTGTGATACAGCAACCTGGGTGTATCATCGAGGACTATATCCGACTCGTATTTGTCGAGGATCATTTCGGCCTTTCTCATGCGGTCGTAGAAAATCTCCGGCTCGGAAACGTGCGAAGACAGGACCGAACTCGCTGGCAAACCTGCTGACTCTGGTGTGCCATCCGTCGCCACTTCTGGCACCTCTGGTGCGGGATGACTTCTAATGATAATCCCGCTCAGCGGATCCTTCATCTCGTGAGCAGCCATGTTGGGAAAATTCCAGTGCAGCGTTGCGGTGGGTATTGGGAAGGAAAAGAAGAAGAAAATTTATTTTCGGGAAAGAAGGTTCACAGACGGGCTACCCGTTATTAGCGTGGTTTGGGCGAGGTTCGCGACTGCCATCACGAAATCCTGCAACATGTGACGTCATGAGATAAGACTTAGATCGTTGAAAAGACTTCAAGACTTCAAGACTACCTTATCAAAAAACTTCAAGTTCAAAGTCTCAAGGAGCTATATTTCCCCTAAGTGTGTGTGGAACCGATATCTCAAAGCACTTTGAAGTACCGCCTTCCCTATGTCTAATCCATGTCACATGATATCATATTGAGTTTGAGCATAACTCGTAACGTCGTTAAATGCTGGTTTCCTATGTATTCAGGGCCCATAATCCCCCCTTTCCCGCCTCTTGATAACTGCGCATCAAGGAGTCCCCGGAGACCCCTGATCAAGATTGATATCAAACGTGATGCCGCTTGGCATAGACTTTTGGATATTGCTTGGGAACTGCGAGTCCTTCAACGCGATAGTCGCATCACCAAAGTCGTGGGCGTAGAGCAAGTCACGGATGCCGGTGGGGAAGCCGTTGTATGAGACCAGCGCGCCACGGAACCAGACGCCCTTGGCGTTCTCAATGTTGTCATCGGCAGTGTTGGCGAACCGGAAGCAGTGCGTGCTGAGGCCGTCCTTGTGGTACACCATCTTGGGGTGCTCGCCGTCCCACCGCACGTCCGCAGCGGCCTTGATCTCGTAGTTGCCGTGCTGCGAGGCTCCCACGTACTGCGCCTTGTCGTCCTTGACCCACACGGCGATGTGCTCCCAGTCGTGTGTATGGCCAGGGTCCCAGAAGTCGGCGATAGCGACGTCCTTCTCGAAATAGTAGTCGTAGATGTAGATGCACCAGCCATTGTTGCACCTCTGCCGCGAGTAGACGTTGTTATTGTTCAGGTCCCACAGGTCGTGGCAGTCAGATGCTAAACCAACAAAGTCGTGCGGGAGACCCTGGGCAATGTTGCCATTGCTATCGATGGCGGGGACATTGTAGCAGCCGTCGGTGTCGAAGTCGAGAGATGGCTGCCATCTCAGGTCGTTCGCCGTAGCCTTCTGTGGGAGAGCAGTCGGCGGGTTGACTGCCCGCGCCTCGAGAAGCGGAAACGCGACAGTTGAAGGCACAAGGGCTGCAAGAAGCAGCGCGACCGCGGACTTGGCCATTGTTGTGCTATTAGTGGTTTGCAGATGGTCGGCCTATGCCCAGGAAGTACAGCTCCTCAACGAGATAATGAGTCGCTGCTTGGCCAAGATGTCAGTGTGGAAACAACAAGAGGCTGCGAAGGCGGTCTTTATACTCATGTCTGTCCCGTCCCATTTGCTGTTCGCCAACGGCCGGTTACTGATCGCCAACGCTTTGGGCACATGCTGCATTCATGGTGTTGAGGTCTTGTAACGTAGCGACGCGGCCAAGGATCCCAGCCCTTGTCAGAGATAATTCATGCCAGCGACATTGGAAGCCTACCTAGGCAGCTGCAAAACCCAACTATACCGGCATCAGGCAGGTTTCGCGAGATATATGTTGCAGTAACCTCCCTCACCAACGACGATTCAGGTCCATCTCCCGGCTTGACGTTGCATTTCACTCGTCTCTTCCCGCATGACCGGCCAATGGTAGGATGACCGCCGAGAATGTGGCCGCGACGTGCCAGAGCCAAGAGATGCCAAGCCTCTCCAGCCTGTGCTTCCCCGCCCTTGCAGATCGACAATCCGATGCGTGTGTCGCTCGCCCTCATGGATTGGACATCTTTTCGACTCTCGCCAGATCAAATGGAGTCTCGCTTCCGGCTGGGAAAGGGTACTCGGAGCTCGGTTGAGGTTCTTCAGGGGAGGCCTTGTTGATGCCATCACCATGGGAGAAAGCGGTCACTGAGACCGGCCAGCGGACTTGAGGGCATTGAGAAACGTTGGACCAGAGTCCACGTGCCAAGAAGAGTTCTGACACCCTACTAGGACATATCTGCTATTGGAAACCAGTTGAGTTCTGATTTTTGGCTTGCTGGATTTGAGCCACAATTCAAAGTGCGACTGTTAGCTTCGCGAGGAAAGCGCGATTCTCATAACGGAACCACGCGGGTGGCGGTTCTCAGCTGTGACCAGCTGTCGAAATTGCGCTCTCGCTAATAGTGCCGGCCGACCGATTTCAGCCGAGCGCCGCAAAATCTGACGCTAAGCCTCCAACTGCCGCAAAGGCCTCACCACGTGCATCTTCAACGCTCAAAAGGGACAGTTCTCCGAAGAGTAAAAGATGCGACCACATCATGACACGCAGCAGCTCCCATGGCCCAGATAGCGATGGCCCTCCAACAAGCGACTTCACGTTTCCTGGCGTCCTCCCGGTAATCCCAGATGGCACAGTGCTGCCCGAGAAGGCGCCTAGCAGCAACGCGGCGACAGGTGCGTCAGCTGCCGGTGTCCGCGCGCTCACCTCGCAGGCCGTGGCCTTCTACTTCCGTGCCCCGGTCAAGGCCTTCTTCCGGACGCGTGTAGACTATCTTGCCTATGCGCGCTCCCTCCAGGAGCAGCAAGCTGCGCTGCACAAAACCGTGCTGAACCAACTGTCCGGCGGGAGTCCTGCTCCTGCTGCAGTGCATCAGCTGGCATCGGGCCGGACAGTCCTTGCGAATGAGTGGTGGCTATGGCTGAGGGCAAAGCTACGCGGTACTACGCCCGGCGTTCTTGCATCCGCAGTTAAGCACTATGGATGGCGCGTCGTCCCGGACCAGGTGATGCCGCCGCTCATTGCAAACGTCGGCGTCGGTGCTATCCTCTACACCAGCTATCTACACATCCTAGGGCGTCTACACCCGGAAAGCGGACGTGCTAGCAAGCGCGTCTACCCGCCCCCGGCGCCCATCGAGACCTTCACCGCGGGTTTTCTGGCAGGTAGTGTGCAGAGCGTCATAGCGGCGCCACTTGACGCGGTGCAGGCGCGCTACGATCTGGGCAGCAGCGCGGCTGGTATGACCGGAAGCGGGAATCCCGTCCGCCATAAGAACGGCAACGGGAACGGCTTCGAGAGGCCGAAAAGCGTGTGGGCGTTCAGCAGCGCCAAGCTCCGCGAGATTGGAGCGCGCGGTATCTTTGCCGGCTGGGGATTGTCGTTTCTCAAAGACAGCTTTGGCTCTGCCGTCTTCTTCAGCACGTTTGAGTACATCAAGGCGCAGGGCTACTATCGCTTCGTGACGTGGTACTATGGTGCTCTTAACCGGGACACCATCGTCCTCTTGGCGGAGAAGAGGCCGTCAGGCGAGGCAGGGAAAGAGGAGGATCCGCACATGCCTACCATCATCAAACCTCACTATGCGATCGAGCCTGCATTTCTCTTGCTAGCGGGCATGGGCGCGTCCGTGTTGCAGCAAACCATCCTTCATCCGCTGTCGCACATGCAGGCCGAGCACTGGGAACGCCTCGAGGCGCTTGACGCGCAGGCTCGGAAGATCAGACGTGGTGAGAGCTCAAGCACGACAAAATCCAGGTTCAGGTGGCGTATGTTCAGAGCATACTACCACGCGTATCAAAAGACGTGGGCCGAATGCGTGGCAGAAGCTGATGCCGCAGGACTCGGCATGCGCCAGTGGCTTTACCGTGGTTTCTGGTGGAATACAATTAGACAGGTACCGAGCACCAGCGCAGGCTTGATTATTTTTGAGCTGGTCAGACGAAGATACGGGCTGGGAGGCGACGAGGTAAAGATCAACAAGGACGGGTACGATATTTTGCTCAGTTAGAATGTGGACCGGCATGTTTTACTGTTTGAGGCGTTTGGTATGGTGCATCAGCGGGATTTGTACAGCATTGATCTCTCCTCGCATCTCATAGATTTCAATTGCATCATTTCAACGTCATCTCAGAAAGGGCTGGGTTGTTTTTTCAACCTTCTAATTCGAGCAGGAGGCGTTGTGGGTCGGTGTTTTGGGCTCCACCTGTCGTTGAGGCGATTCCACAAACCTGCCGGATAAGGCAGGTACGACCTGAGTGTGTTGACATGTGAGTAGTCACCCACGACTCGTACGTCTCCTTCGAGCAAGCATTCTGGAACACACAACCAGCTCCAATCATTCCCGAACGCCAAACATCAACCGGCGATAGCTATACGACGCAGACACTTTTTAGGTCGTACATCGCCATTACACGCCAGCTTTCTCATAAAGACATGCGATTTATCATTCTCTCGATAAACAAACCCAAAATTTTGTGTGCGCACGCGACAAGCCGAAAACGAGCACGACAACGAGCACGAGAAGCCAGGTCACTACCACTTAGTTGGACGAGCTATGACCGCGATAAATCAGCGATCATTTCGATGTCACTCTCGAGATTTCAACTACTGAGCTCAAATCAGTAAATAGGTGCGTGTCGCGACGTTCACCAAGACCAACGGTGGAGATGATCGCTGATGTTTACTGATGGACAGCGCGCGTAAACAAGCACCCCAAAATGCCTTCAGCCACCACCGGGTCGCCGCCGGTTGAGCGGCCAGACTCGAGTCAATCAGCGTCAACCTTCAACTCGCAGACCTCACCCTCAGAGTCTACGGATCGCATGGACTGGGGCTCGGACAGGCGAACAAGCGCATCTCTGTCATCCCTCTCCTCTCGCAACACCGCCAGGTTGTCATCGTTCGACTTGCCTGTCGCTGGTCGACAGACCTCAACCTTTTCGGGCACGGAGCCTCCTACAGGCGGTCGTAAACAAGGGCAAGAATGGAGCCAAGAGGAGCTGAAGGTGCTCTGGGAAGAGCTGTGCCCGTACCGATACGACTTTGGATGCGGCCCATGGAGTTTGCCAATTCCCGAAAGCATGTGGCGCCTGGTGAATAGGAATCAACTCGGCAAGGGAAAACTGCACCTGGAGAACGTGGTGCGCATGTTTGTCGAAGACATGAACGAAGACGACGTCAAATCCCCCTACAAGCTCGTTGGCCGGTTCAAGCGCTTGCAGCTACGACCTCACCGCAACATTGGGACGTTTGACATGCGTGCCAAGACGGCGATGCAGGATTCTTGGGACGTCATCACGCGCTGGTTCTACAACATCATCACAAACGCGAAGAAGGGAGTGTTTAAGGTTAAGCCTATTGGGGATTTCATCAAGGAGGATCTGGACGCCAAGATCGAGGCGCGCAAGAGCAGCGATGCAAGTAATTGCATTGTGGTGGATTCAGCTATTGGTCATTGGGTTGATGCTGAGCTGCGCAGACTGCCTTGATTCCGGTCGAGCTGATGAATATTGGACACTCAAGATGCGTTGGATTGAGGCGTTTGGGCTGGTTATATCTGTATTTGGTTCTGTTTCTTTGCGCTCCCCACTTTGACGTTGACATGTCGCCGTTTAGTCTAATGCGTTGAGTTTAGGTTATTCCCGTTGGAATCGGCGACTTTACAGGCCGTTAGAGTTATCGCCAGCGAGGTCCCTCAATAACAATCGGTTCGGGTTATTCTCGCATTGCGCTGTCGCTAAGTTGACTATTCCCGAGATCCGTTTGACTCATCCAAGACAACACACACTCTAGTTACACAAATCAGGTAGTGACAGGCACTCAACTAGACAAGGAATGTGAAGGATCTACCCTCATGCACGTCAGCAACGAAGGATCGACGGTGTGTTACCGCCCCGAAAGCCGACCCAAATCCGGGATGGGCTGAAATCCTTCCATTTTTTCAGGTTCAAATACTTGGGGGCCAGAAATACCTATATATTAATGCCCAGCCAACTTCCCGTCAGAGCGCCGTTTTTGCTGTGTAAATGTCACCTGCTTGGTCCAGGATCATGGGTATCTCAACATTGCTATTAGGTCTGGGCATGCTCGCCGGCCCTGCCCTGGCTGTAGTAGCGAAACAGCTCTTCGAGTTCAACCGTTCAGTCTGGGTCGAGAACATCGCCGTCCGCCAGAATGGCAATCTTTTACTTACAACCCTTGACCAGGGCCGCTTATACACCCTGGACCCGTCCTCCCCAAATCCCGAAGCAAGTCTGGTGGTACAGCTGCCCGGCGTAACTGGTCTCTCGGGCATCTCTGAGCTCGGTTTCACGTCCGACATCTTTGCCGTTGCAGGGGGGTTGATCAACGAGACCACGTTCAGCATCACGCCTGGGTCTACCAGCGTCTACGTTATTGCTCATTCTCTGCCCCCAGTCACGGGTGTTATTTTAAGAACGATTCCGGTGCCAGCTGCGGTGGTGATAAACGGCATGACCACCCTCCCCAACCCGCTGTACCGGAGGGTCGTATTAGGGGCGGACTCGGGGGCCGGGAGTATCTATAGGGTTGACACTTCGAGTGGAAGTGTTGAGAGCGTGTTCCAGGATGCGCAGCTGGGACCTGGGTCTGGTGGCACTGGTCCGGCGGCTCAGGGGGTGAACGGGATCAAGATATTTAACGGGTACCTGTACTATACGAACTCGCATATGGGGACGTTTGGGCGGATAAGAATGTCAGATGATGGACGCAAGTTTGGGAAGGTTGAGGTCTTAGCAGATGTGCCTGTGAGTGGGGAGGCGACGGGGCTGGATGACTTTGCATTGGATGAACAGACGGGTGTGGCGTACGTCGCGCTGCATCCGGGGTCTGTACTGAGGATTGATACCACGGATGCGAAAGTTACTACTTTGGTCGGGGGTGGAACCGATAGTGTGCTGAAAGAGCCCACGTCGGTGGTAATGACCGAGGATGGGGGGAGCATGTACGTAACGACGGGAGGAGGGCAGGTTGTTGAAGTTTGTCTATAACTCCGCGTGATAGTACGGACCTTCAACTGTGGCCCGTGGCATGGCAATCGTTGCCTGAAAGAAGTTGCCGACTCACTACTGGACTAATTATGTACCTTACCTACATGGACCTGTATTCAAGATCCCCCCTCATCATTAATGTCGATCACACTCAACTCAGGAAACTGTTCATTATATTCGACGCGAGACACAATACATATACTCCAATATCTAGCGGGTGAGGTTACATGGACTCGCAGCCGGCCAAGGTAGTCTCGAAAGTAAGGGTACGGCAACTGGAGAAGACCGACACAACTACCTGTACTTGGAGTTCCTTGCTGAAGACGCACCTGGGAGATATTTAACGACCTCATCGCCTCTGGTAAAGTGCGCAACCATTTCTACCCTTACCTACAGGTATCTTTGATACCATCATTCTAATAGTAGCTACCATGCGACTGACCGCGTATTCTTGTCTTGCAGCCTGCAATCTGAAACCTCGAATACGAAGACGGCTCGGCTGTCATTATGAATGTCCAAGTTTAAAGCACACCGTCACTAGCAGATGCATTGACTGTTATCACACTCACAGAACAGACGAACTCCTTTTTCCTGAAAGGCTCGCTATGAGATGACCACATCGCGGACCTGCGGTAATTATGTTGCAGCTTTGGCGCCAACACCACTCACTATCCCAGTGCCTCACGTCTATCACCCGAGACAGCAATCAATAAACACATACTACTAGGCCGTTTATTATAATAAACTCACTCCTGTGGAGCACACTTGCGACATGAGTACCTTAGGGTTGCTTGAAGACCCGGAACGGCTCTCTTATCGAGGAGTTGGGGCGAAAGGGGTTCTTTTGCCTTCCAGCGTCAATCAAGCAGTGACGACCCCTGACTTCGATCATGAGCTACGTACCTCAATGGATCTACAAGCGCGCTGTAAAGTGTCATTCCCGCTGATACTTATATTGCCCTGGTACAGCTCGTGCCAGATTGGAGTCGTTCAAAAGGGGGCACGTGGGAAATCACGTGATGTATTTTAGCAATCACTTCCATGTTTCAGCTCCTAAGACTTGGGCGCAACGACCACCACAGACACACACCACGAACAGATCAATAGAGCAATGCTCACTTCAATCAAGCATCATTAAAACCCTCATGTTTGACAGCTCGCGCACCCATGAAGCGATGTGTTAAAAAAATGCGCGGATGATATCATGATAGCTGTTTCGCAACCTCGCTGCGTAGTGCAGTGACCTTGACGTCTGGCTTCTTCATGGGCCGGGGCGATGGTTAGAGATCTCAGGATTGTCGGTGTCATCAATTGTATAAGTTTGTCTTCGCTCTCCCCCCCCGCCTCGTTCGCAACTTCGGTCCCTCTTTGCGGCTGCTAAATGCTCGAACCTCACGGGTAGCCTGAGGGCGGGTACGACTCATGTTCGTACGACCATCACTCCGCAGTACAGACAGGGCTACTGGGAGAGGTGCTGGCCATGTTGTAAGCGACTCGGATAGTGTGGAGCGGGAGGGAGGCGCGCGTGGTCGAGGGAGAGGCGGGAGGGACGGAGACACGTGAGGAAAGTTGAGATAGCTTTGAGTTTATGAGGCAGGGAAAGGCGTTACGTCCAGTCTGCGGATAGAGTTCTTGTGTGGGGCCACTACTGAATACAAGTCGGAATCGCCCTGACCGTCGGCCAAGGCTGGAAGTCCAGGGGTTAGGACGCGACTTACCTGCGAGTCAGTTATATTCCAAGGTTTCCGTACGCTTGATTCAACGTCGGAAACGAATTGGTTCACTGCGAACCTCACAACAAGCCTCAGCTCGAGATCTGTCTGCGTATGTATGCTGCATGATGCAGAGGCAAAGCGGGAGAACAGCTGCAGATCTCGCGGAGAAGGTTGGCAACTCGTGTGCCAGCTGCTCATCAGACAGACGGAGCTCTCTCAGCACATGCGACAGGGCCCCTCAGGTTTGTTATAGTGGGGCCAAACACGGTGCCGCCCCTTTCGCTAGTGTCAACACACAGCGCCCCCCGCCTTCATCATGAGCGCCGACGCGATCTCATAATTCCTTCGACTGCTTGCTCATCCTGCACAACACACAAAATCGCTTTCTTGTCCGTGTCGTCCATCCATCCTCAAGGAAAGCAACGACGAAAGCTGAGTCTCACTCCACACGATTTCCTTCCTTTTTGATATCCTACTTTGAACCTCACCTTTCCCATACCTTTTTCACCTCAACTTCCGGCTCTATTTACTGTGATCCCTGCACCTACCCGATCTTGCTCCTTCTCACAGACAACAGTAACAATCAGAAACAATGGCTAAGGATATCGGCCCCAGCAACAGCCGCCGTGCTGCCAACCATGACGAGGAAGAAGCTCGAGCGGAGGTCGACGTGATCAACGCTCATCTAAAGAAGCAGGCGGAGATCACCAAGAAGATCCAGGCTTGCCTGGGTCGGATTGAGGCGGCCGGGAAGAGCCTCCACGATGCCACGGAAGGACTCGATGACGACACCAAGAAGTCGCTCATAGTTCATAAGAGTAAGCTTGGCGTATCACTCCCATTGGCTTTACAGCGTTCTCGTCTCGCCATTCAACAGCCACGTTTCTAACTCAGGTTCTCTACCAGACATCAACGCGCTCCTCGAGGCGATCAAGAAGCGCCGGCAGCAAATGGCCGATACCAGCAAGAACGACGATGAGGAAGCAACCACTAGCGAGGAGCCTGAGCCTGAGCCTGAGCCTAAGCCTGAGCCTGAGCCAGAGGAGGCGGGCGTGTCTCTCACTCCAGAGGCGGGCTTGAGAGAGAAGCTGCGCGCAGCGATCGAGAAGCACCAGCGCCAGCAAGCCCCTATCCCGAACACCGCCAGCGCCTCCAGCGTAGACTCGGTGATGAACCGGCCTCGCCCGATTCCGCGGGCGTGTACGGACCCGACAAGTCCCGTGCATCGCGGGACATTCATCAGCAAGGGGAGGAATAATGGAGAGGCGAGCAATCGCAAGGAGCAGGAGTGAGACAAGGCGGGGCCGGTCGACCGATGGGACACGGTAATGAGTGAAAGTGGGGGGGGCGGCAAGTCTTCTGGGTCAGGTTGCTTTTCTGAATTTTTTTGTTTGTCTTGCCGTGACTCGAAATAGAGTCTGTGGTGTTTCTTTTGTTTGGAGTTATGGAATGTAAGGCAGCGAGGTCATAGGGTCACATTCTCTTATGGATTATGGGAATATCAAGAGAACTTTTGCAACACAGTTCTGAGGCTTCATCGTCTCGAATTCAGGTCTCGTTCCTGCCCGACTGCCAACTACTGCATGTACAGGTATGTACAGGCACACTACGTAACTAAACGATAGAACCAGGTCATCCAGCCCAATCAAAACCCCGATAACGCGAGCACCTCCTCAACCAAAACATCATGTATCCACGCATCAACTAGAGTGCTCTCTTCCAGAGCTACCTGCAAAATATCGTCGAGATGATCGTCGTCGTGTCCGAGATCGACCCACTCGTGGAAATCAAGAACAGTCCATTCGCTATCCACTTCTTGAGAATTGCTTGTTGTCTCTGTTGGTTTGGCTGCTTGGGCTAAGGTCTTGTATTCGAGCTCTTGAGCTGTACAGTCTGTAGCGTCGTTTGTGGCTACCTCTGACCCGCTATTTCCCGCTTCGTCATGCTTCGACACTGTTGATCCAGTATTTGTCTCGCTTTGGTAGGATGTGTCCATGGTATCCACGGTATCATGGTAAAGAGATTTGATGTACATTGTGTGCTTTCGGTAGGGTTCCGTGGTCCGATGAATTATCGACCGTGGAGCTGTATAAAGGCCTTTCTGACGCACGCTGTCGAAAAGAGGGTAAAAAAGTTCAGGGTGCACTGAAAACAAAGTAATGTAACAAATAACGGGAACGCAGATCTTCTGTATGAGAAGTAGATCAAGGGAAGAAAAGAGAGCAACACACATGACGATGCAAGGAGAAATCAACAAACGAGACCTGGTAAGACCGGGGCAAAGAAAGAAAAGAGAACCAATCAAGACAAGCAACATGAGACAAAGACAAAGAATAAGGGCTGTAGACAAAGGAACACCAGCCGAGAAAGGGCGTCTAATAATAGTAGACGCACCCAAGGATTGTTAGACGGCTCGGGCCGCAGCCAGATGGGATCCTATCTGTTACACAGCAGACGCCATCGCTTCAGCTGACGTCTAGACTTGGGCACTTGGCCACAGCATGGCATCTCATTGCACAAGAAACTCAGGTACCTTATCTTGCAAGCACTCAGTACCTACCTTAGGCTCTTGAACATTGTCTACAGGTAAGTCAGCTCATGCCAGAGCCACCTCTGAAAGCCGGTCAATTGCGCTCGATAATTTGGGTAGCTGATTGCCTGAGAGACCACCCGTTATTTCCTGAGAATCTGCGCCCATGTATGTACCTATGTTTCAATAGGTAAGCACTATTCTCAGGACGAGTACTAGTACTAGTAGCCGTCCATTACCATCATGCAGACGGAGGCACAATCGTTCCCTTCAATCGAGTTGTTCGTAGCTTCCTAGACGTGTCACTATGGGCAACCAAACGCCGTAGGTAAGCCTACGCCCACAACTAAACTGCCTCCATGCGACGAGGTGTCTGATGAAGTTGTGCGAAACAAGGCATTTACCCGCGCAGCGTTCGGGGACTTTGACAGTGTGTCTCTCCACCCCACGACACAGCCGGGTCGTTGGTTCTGCAGGCGACCCATCTTGGCCGAACCCAAACTCGATTAGGATCCATTCCGTTTCAAACGGTTCAATCAGCCGTCCCCTGTCGACCACCTGCTCCCATGCAACCCCACTTCTTCCAGGATCGACAGCCACTCGCGGCACGAACTCGACTGCTTCCTGCAGCTGCAATGGATCCTGTTATCAATATTGAGGAGGGGCATGTCGTATCCCGTGTGGGCGGCACCAGACAGTCGGGCCTGCCGGGCGACGGGAGTCTGCATTGATAAATACCCAGAGCTAAGCAGAGCTAAGCAGATGAATCCCTCGGTCGCAAGCTTTCGTCGGCTTCCCTACCCGTGCCTTAATCCTGCATCTGCCGTCCTTGGGCCGCGATTGACCTCTCGAAGATGGCACTCCTGAACAGCACAGCCGTGCTCGGCACCGTCGCAGCCTTGGTGCTGTACTTTGTAACCACGCGCATCGCCGCCTGGAATCGCCTCCGACACATTCCCGGCCCCCCGGGCGTGGGATGGAGCAAGGCGGTATGGATGGTTCCGCACCAGCTCAGCGGGAGACTCTGCAAGGACCTCGAAGCCGTGTGTGACAAGTACGGTAAGCCATACTAATTACCCCCATCGTTCTCTCTCTCTCTCTCACACACACACACACACACACAGAGAGAGAGAGACACCATCTCGGAATTGACATGACAAGGTCCGCTGGCAAGAATCGGTCCAGAATGGGTCGTCTGCTCCGACCCGGCCGAGCTGCGACGCATCTGGTCTGTCCATTCCGGCTACCAGCGCGCGCCGTGGTACAACGGCTTCCGCTTCGACCCGAACCGCGACAACGTCATCACCGCCAACGAGAACAAGGAGCACCACCGCCTCCGCTCGCAGCTGCTCCGGGGGTACTCGGGCAAGGGCCGCGCGAGCCAGGACTCGGAGCAGCGGGTGATCGACGAGCAGATCCTCAAGTTCGTCGGCCTGATCGAGCGCAAGTACCTCTCCGACCCTCGGTCCGGCGCCCTGCGGCCGATGGACATGGGCCGCTCGTTCGGGTACCTCATGCAGGACGCCACCTCCGCCGTCGGCTTCGGGGAGGCGTTCGGCTACGCCGACAGCGACGAGGACTCGTACGGGGTCATCCACGCGCTGGAGTCGATGCTGCTGCCGACCGCCATGTTCGCCCTCCTCCCGTCCCTGTTAGCGCTGGTCAAGACCCCGCTCGCCGCGCCGTTCATGCCCAGGCCGACAGACCCCAGGGGCGTGGGGAGGCTGTTGAAGGTCATCCACGAGCGCGTCGAGGAGCGATATTCTTCTGCTGATCGTCCCGGCGATAATATTAAGAAGAAGGAGCAGCAGGCGGCGGCGGCGATCAGAGACGACGCCCTCCAGTCCTTCGTCGAGTCGGGCTTGTCGCGCGACGAGGTCGAGGCGGAAGCCCTCGTGTTCCTGCTCGGCGGCGCGGACACCACCGCCACGGCGATCCGCAACACCATCTTCTACCTCACCACCAACCCCGCCGCCTACCGCACGCTGCAGGCCGAGATCGATGCCGCGATGGGGGAACCCGCACGCGCGGTGGCCCGTCCGGTGATCGCAGACCAGCAGGCCAAGAGCCTGCCGTTCCTGCAAGCCTGCATCAGGGAAGGGCTGCGCATGTGGCCGCCCATCTCGGGGCTGTTTGGAAAGGTGTCGGACCGGGACGATGTCATTTGCGGGAGGAAGGTCCCGGCGGGCACGTACGTCGCGTGGGCGGCGCTCGGCGCCATGAAGAACCGCCATGTGTTTGGGGAGGATGCCGACGTCTTTGAGCCGAGACGATGGGTCGAGGCGGAGCCGGAACGGCTGAGGGGCATGGAGGCGACGCAGGGGTTGGTGTTCGCGGCTGGCACCAGATGGGAGTGCCTGGGTAAGAGGCTGGCGTATATGGAGCTTGGCAAGGTGCTGTTCGAGGTGAGAGTCCCCCCCCCCGCTTTTCTTTACATAAGACGTCGGCAAGGCACGGCCGGGGTACATACGTAGTACTTCTCGTTACACCGAGTTCTCCCCCCCCCTTTTTTTTCTCCCGGACAGCTGGAGAAGGGACTTATTAGGGGGCACTGCAGCTGACAGGAATGCGATGGACAGCTGTTCCTCCGCTTCGATTTCGCCATGGTGAAACCGACGCAACCATTGGAGTGGCAAAACTACGGGCTTACAATTCATAAGAACATGAACGTTAGAATCACGAGAAGGGGGTCGGTCTTGTGTGTCTGAGTCTGGCATGGGGGTGGCGTCCGATACCTGTATCAACAATAAGGAACTTGTCGGCTTCAAGAATCACATCACCGACGGGGGCTGCCTCTGGCTGTCTCAGCCTAATAAGTAACCGTTTCTTCCTAGTATAATTCATTCACTCCCCATCTCCAGATCTTTCCCAGTCTCGAAAGGAGTCGCCAACGTACAGCGACGTAAGCGAGCAATGCACATCGTGGATTGGGGTTGGTGTACGGCACTCGTCATAATGGCGACGCACTGCAGCGGGGTGTAATATGTGATATATACAGTCAATCAAGAGGATCTGACTGGAAGCTAGTTAATTGATGGGAGCTTGAAGAAGCTAAATCACCCTCCGCCCAAGATTTCTGTTTTATCGTCATGTACATGGTCCGTGTGCCTTCCACATTACAGGGGCCCACGGGCCATGGTTCAAATGACGTAGGCCCAGCCGCAGCAGCATCACAAACAAGTCCTACCATCGAAGATTAGCGACAATTTACAAAACCCTTCCAGGCTTCCAGCAATCTCATATGAAGCTGACAGCTGGTTTTGTTTCCTCTTGATTTTTCTCTGCTTTGGCGTTTTTGGCATCTTACAAAATTCAGGTAACCAATAATACCTGAATCATTGAACTTGTCTGCTTTTAATATTATCGCAGTCGATTACTGTGAGCGGCGTACAGCCCCATCACCCCGTCCCTACCTGGATAGGTCCCACCAGGTATTAGTGTTATACTAATATCTTCTACATCTATGTAGATTACAACACACGGAAGGCCAGGCTGAAAATGCCCTTCTTCTACTCCAGGAACATCGGCCGTCGGTTTGGCACCAACGTCGTCGCCGACCGGCACGGTGTCCGGCGCGGCCCCTGGCGGTTCTCGTTTGGCCACTTCAACTGCTTCAAGGGCTGAACGGGACATCATCCCTTTTTCTCAACCGTGCTGCATCACCGGCGCAGGCCGCAAGGGATCGTTTTCCGGTATGGGCGCCGGTTTCTGACGGGATGGCTCTTCGCATGACGTATGACCGCGGCGAGGAGGAAATTTTACAGCATCTCACAGTAGAAATAGCGGGGCTGTCATGATAATCAGATGATGACGGCTGCGGCGCCTCACGGGAACGGATGGCGTTTTGTTAGGAGCACGTTTTTATGTGCGTCTCTGTGGTGCACGAATTTGGTGTTTTCCTGCCGCGTATTAATAGGATACGACGCCATCTGCGGGACCCTTGTAACCTGATAAAGCTCTCTGATGGTGGATTTCCTGGATGGCGGTGAAATATGGCCCGCCTCCAGTGAATGCGGCCACCGGGCCGCCGCCCGCAGCCATTTTCACCACTAAGCCCGCATGGCCACTGGGACCTTATCTTCGTTCACCTAAAAGACTTGATTGACTTCCTTTGTAGCATGACTGTGAAATTATAAATTACGTGTTCTTGAATGTGTGTTGTGTCTGGAACAGTGAATATGAGTATGTATTGTTCTAGCTACGGCTACCTGTTCGTACCGGCTCCGCCATGTCCACGTCCACTGTTGGGTGTGTTCTACGAACCGCGCTCAGGATAAAAAGACATACGATCCCTCCGAGACTATGCATTGCGGCTACCTATCCATCACTGCCACATCCCGCCTGACGCTTTTACACGCCGTTGTTTGTACCTTGTACCTTATCTTCCGCTCGACCATACACCAGGTGTTGAAGTAAGCATTCATCACCATATCCAGTGCGACGTGCGAGCCTACTGGTTAAGTGGTAACGTGCTAATGGTTCAAGCAATAGCATCCTTCCCAACCCTGACCATGCGGTGGAGGAAGATGCGGTGGAGGAACATGTGGTGGAGGAGTTGGGTAATATTTCGCTCTGGCTGGACACCCGAGAAGCGCCATGGGGAGGTGACGCCAGAGGTGCTGGAAACTCACATGGGTGCCAAGAACTCGAAACCCCACCAGTCAGAGTATGGAGAGTTCGAGGTCGTGAACGATGACACGGTCGTGAACGATGACACAGTCGCGAACGATGACACAGTCGTGAACGATGACACGGTCGTGAACGATGACAATCAATACCTCTGGGCAGACGCAGCGCTCAAGGACCCCAGTCGGAGTCGGGCTTTGGAGGGTTACAAGGTCAACGAAGATTCAGTTGAGGCCCGTCTGTACCGCAAGCATAGAGACGCCATGAGAACGATGATTTACAACTGTGGCCTACGTGGTTGGTTTGTAATGTCCTGCGACGGGATTATTTATAAGCATCCCGTCCCTAAGATCCGCACTACGGTGTGTGTACAGTTTCTTTGGTATCCTGGTGAGCATAATGGCTACTGGCCTGACGAGGAAGACCTGGAAGCGCTGAAGCGGAAGCTCGAGGAAATCATGGGGCCTTCTCCGTTGCCAATTAAGTTCCTGCCGCAAAGATCCGGCAAGCCTCAGGCTCCCAGGATGATGGCGTCGCGGCGATCATACTTCTATTAACCGTCTAATCGTACCGTAAGCATTCACACAAAAGCCTAACCCGTTCAAAATCGCCCTCACCGCCCAATGCATTTGAGTTTAAGAAAAGGTAGATTTTTATTAGTCTCTGCATCACAGGCTAAGATTCTCTCTCGCAAATTCTATATTTTCATCCCCTGATTGATCCATTGTGTCCCCCCCACATGCTTTAACCAATGGAATTTCCCCATTGCCCCAAGTGTACATACCCACAATTTTTCTCGGCAGCCACAAGCGCCACGTCCAATCCCAGCCACAACCAGGTCGATTTTGAAGCTTCAAAGCAGCGCAGGGTAACTTGCGAAAAATGAAGCCCTTCGCATTCGAAAAAATATGCTTTGTTAAGTTCATATAAATGGTAGAGCTCCATTGTATATACTGCACGTTTTTGCATCGCGAAAAGAGGGCTATTTGCTTCACAACTCGTGGTTAAAGAGGACGTGTTTGGGGATCACAATGGATCAATCAGCGGATCAATATGTATGCTAGCGTTTGCGCTCTCTCTGCGCGCACTAGGCCTGTGCTCATGTACCGATGGTTCGCCAAGATTTGCCAGAGAAGCTGACGCTGCAATTCGGAATGGCCTTTAATTGGTTGGTAAGGGGTGCGGGAAGGTATGGGACTTAAGAGGCACAAAGGGCCACAACTGGTCTGAGTTCCTGAGACTACAAGGACCCGGACTTTAAAACAGCATTAAAGTGGTCCTCCTAGGGTGCCATGAGCTCTTCCACTCAGTCGCTGTCCTTATTCTTCTACAATAGCATCCCATTCGTCTATGTTACATTTCCTTGTTGAAATGGTGGTTCAAGCGATCTTATTCAGTTACTAAACGTCTTTATCGACGTTGTTTGTGTTATTGTGGACACTGCGTTTGCGCTGCACGCATTGTAGTCCCTAACATGGAGTGAAATCGGAAAATCGCCCTGCATGACAGCAAAGCTTTCCAGGCTGACAAAATATCCATCCACAGCGGATGGTCTACAGGCTTTGAGCGTGTATTCTCCTCAGTGGTCGGTGTTTGAGTGTACAGATACTTCCGGTGCGTCAGCAGGTGGAACTTCAAAGATGCTGGCATGTGCAGTACCTGTCCCTTACATAAAGGCCCATAGGAGTCTATGCCTCAGGGATGCAGTGCTTTTTGGTTACATGTAGGTTAAGGCGCAAACATGGCAAAGAGTGTCTGAGTTTGCATAAACATAAGGTAAACTACATGCAACTACATGCAGCCATACTCAAAGATCTTATCTTGCTGAAAGGCAGTTCTCATCCGTTTGCTGTACTGGCAACACACTTTGTCCCGAACCCGCTGCGGCACCTCAGTCTTTCGCTATGTCCGGGCCCATTGTCAACCAAGTGCCAAGTGATTCTTGGCCGGTTTTCCCCATCCCAACGGCCTTTCTTCTTGCTTGGATGGGCTGGCAATGCGGATTGTACTGACCACTAAGGTCTTTATTTAAGCTCTGCTTTCCCTTATGGCTTCAGATTCTGAGCTTCCTATATAATACATGTACCTTTTCTCCCAACTTAGCTCAACTCCCGGTAGTTCTCAACCTGACCACCTGTACGATAACACAGAAGCCAGCAGCGAGCGTTGGCGCATTCTTACTCGACTCGATCCCATCAACCATTTCAGTAAGCATTAGTTGAGGTCTCCACCGAGACGTAGCAGCTTCCATGCTCATTGAGACCACTATGCTAACTGCTCATCCAGCCACAATTCGGTCGTCACGATGGAAGCGCGACCCAGCGCCGGAGAGGAGCCACAAGAGGTGAACGATGAAAACCAATACGACAAGTACTATGAGGATCTGAAATCGCTTCGAAACCCCTTCAGTGCGATATTCCCCGTCTCAGAGGACTCGGTTGAATTCGCCGTGTTCCGGGAGGATTTCGCTGATATGGTACGTGTTCTGAATCGCTTCATGCCCATCCAATGGAGTTGCATTACCTGCGTTGGGATGGTGCACGGCTTGGGGGCTGCCGACTTCAAAATCCGCACTACGGTGCGGGTAAGCTTTACCCAGTCTCCTGATGACCTCACGGCTGGATTTCTGACAGCGAAGCTGGAGAATGTTTCTCATCTCCCAGTCACGCTCGGCGGTCTGCAAGGGGACGAGGATGAAGATGAGACCCAGGACGGACATGTGGGGGGGGGATGATCCCTTGGTCAGTGGCAGCTCTTGCGAAGTTTGGGGGGCGGAAGGGACGGGAACTATTGGAGGATTCATACGGATCGAAGACGACCCGGACAAAGATGCCGTTTACGCGGTCACAAACCACCACGTCATCTCCAACAATCACTCTCCTATCCCTTGGCAAGGTTTCAAAAGTCTAGAGCAAACGCTCCAGATACCGGAACAGATATCTAAAAGCCTTGCTATATTAGGACTCAAGTCGACTGGTAGGGATGGTATATTCAACATTCTCGATATTGTGGAAACTGCTGAATCGTAAGTACCTGTGAGCGCAAGCCTGCCACTGACCCCAATACAGCTTAGCGAAGAAGTTACTGACATTTCTAGCGACCATCATACGACCACCAATCCGAAGGAAGAATATCTTTCGAAATTAGCTTCGCAATACTTTGGCATCCTCAAACGACGCAGCCCTGAAGATCCCGATTGCTCTGATGCAGCCCGCGACAAGTTCACCGCTTCACTGCGAGAGATGTTGCCAGCTTATAAGGGCACTGAAGATAGCTTCAATGATCTGCTGGCAGAGCTCAGGCTCACGGATTGCAGAAAGCTGATGTTAAAGGACATGGCTTCGTCCGCCCCAAAGCCA
This sequence comes from Diplogelasinospora grovesii, assembly GCA_033297225.1. Lineage (NCBI taxonomy): Eukaryota > Fungi > Ascomycota > Sordariomycetes > Sordariales > Diplogelasinosporaceae > Diplogelasinospora > Diplogelasinospora grovesii. The sequence goes on along the minus strand of MU853867.1, from coordinate 33,114 downwards.
CACGGCTATGTGCTCGGGTTATTCATTCAGTCCATCCCAAAGGAGATAACGCGGTTTCTAAACCGGGGGCACCAGCAACGGAAATACCAGCCGCTGAGACACCTCATACATTACCGGCGGATTCAGAGAATAGGCTCCAGGTTGTCGAACACTGAGCGGCTTGTTGTCCAGCGCCCATCATCAAAAGAACACGACAGAGGCCCGGAGCGCATCATTGGAATGGTCTGGGCGTCTAGTGGCTTGATCGCTAAACCCATACCAGAGACTACATGGTGTGGTTCTGGGAAGACCAGGGAGGACTGGGCGCTGATTAAACTCTTCAGGGGAAGAGCCGGGCCCAGCTTTACTAGTAGATGCACTACCAACCCTCTTCGACCAACTTCTCCCGCTCATCCCAATCAACAGGGCGACCACTTCAGAGGAGTCGTGCCCTGGAATTGCTCTAGAGTACTCGGCGTTCAGAAACGAGGAGCAACCACTAACGTTACGGCCGGCAAAACGAATGGCGCAGATGCCTTGGTGTGTGAGGGGGGGTATCAGGATGGCTTCATAGCGACGCGCGAATCCGTTATTGTCGCTGATCTCCGTTGTCCCGCCTTCAGCTCACCCGGAGATAGTGGCTCATGGTGCATGGACGAAGCTGGGCAACTCCTGGGGATGCTTTGGGGCGGCCTGGGTCGAATTACCTTCTTTACGCCGGCCGATCAGCTGTTCTGTTGGATCGAACAAGAGTTCATACTAGCTATGGAGAAACATGCAGGTGTGCTGAATGGCGACCCTTTACCAGGCCGACGCATCAAGATCTGTCAACCGATAGCTGAGGATGACACTCCTGATGGTTGCCCCACCCCCTGAGAAACCCCCGAATGCCAAACGTAATAATTCTGTCGTCGAGGATCTCTGCATGTGGAGCTAAACGGAAGAGAGTCGAGTAGCGGCGGTGATATCTATAGTCGAACTTGACTTCGGCATGTTATAGGATAGATATGGGTAGAGAGTATTTAGAGTTGCGGTCCGGCAGATTGCATTTAGAAGGGACGGGAATTCAATTCAATATTCATTAACGGAATGGTGCAGAGACCTATAAGTGCGGCGGTGGTGACTGCTTAACCAGCAGCCTGGGTAATCAGGTATCTTGGTACAGATAGTACCTGGACTTTACAGTCTGCCTATGACTGAAGCAGCAAACCAGGAAACCGGATGCACTACACAAGTATAAGAGAAACGTATGATGTGTTAACGACTGATGTACTGCCCGATAATAATAATTATTACTGTCAGATTGAAGCCTGTTAAAAGAGAGCACGTGACAGATCAAGTGGTACATCACACATAAAATACTTTTCCGCCAGGCGCCCAGGACTTATGCACAGACAGATGCACCAATTCAGGGAGCAATTACTCGCTACAATTCGAGCACTAACGGCGCTCCAATTCTGTACGGGCTCCTGCTAAAAATGTGTTTCAGGGGGCCCCTCCAGTTGATTTCGCATTACATTAGTCCACCTCCTCCCTCCGTACCCCGCCCATCAAGAATTTCTCAAATACTTCTCAAGCTAGTGGCTATGAGGGAAGAGCTAATCCTCAATATATTCAGTACGGTTAGCTTAGCTGATGGTTCGTGCGATGTTGTTTCAGGTGCTGCGTCACGTGCCATTGTGCTTGCACCATCACACCTCCAAGGGTCGTTGGCAAAGCTTTGGCCGGCAATCCGCTGGAGCTTCCCCACTAGACGTCGGAAACGCACACACACGTTATTAATACTTAACATTCTTCAGACTCTACACTGCCAATAAATCACACAGATTCAAACAAGCCATTATTACATCTAGTCCCCCCATCTTAACCCACAACCTGACCCGCAGCCCGTCGCCATATTAATAATGTCCAGGAGCAGGGGAGACCTATCCCCCACCGTCGCTTCCTGCATGATCTCATCCGTTAGAGGCAAGGACAGTTGGCCGCTTCCCGGAACTCAGATTTGCCCCGGCTGTAACGGTTCGTCATCTTCTTCCCTTTCCTACCTGATCTGTGGAGCTACTGCCCCCAGTTCAAGCGCGTGCTAGGGGCTCGATAGCTGACGTTTGGTCAGAATCGCTCAGCCTCCGCGCTTTCTGCGACGTCATGGGTTGCCCTTGCTCCTTCATTTGGCATTCGCCTCTCGACGATCCCTGCCCCTCGCCTTCCCTCCGTCCAACTACCCCTTGCCGAGACACGGACACTCCGTGGAGCAGTTGCTCAATCCACACACATGCACAGGCACAGGAAGCGGCGCGAAGTAGAATGGGCCTACCGCTTTGCTGAGTCCTTCCTCAATCGCCAACGACCGCTCTCGTCACGGGAGTTGCAACCGGAAGGAAACAGCAACCCACGGACTCGGATGGGTATGTGACGGGATCCCGCCTCTGCTCAGCATTCTCAACAAGACCCTTGCCAAGCACCGCTTTGGCCTCAGAAGCACACATCCCGGCTGCGCTGGCCTGGGCCCTAGCGACGGATTGTGCCGTCGGGGGACGAAGTCGGACTCTGCAACCTCCCCGTGGTGTCTCCTGGGAACCTGGCCTCGGTTACAGCCGAGACCAGAGCTAATGCAGAGACGCAACCAACACAGTTTCAAATTTCAATCAGTCGTATCGGAACGAGTCACACCATTGACAACGGGACTTGGGGTTGCAACGCCAGCCCTATTGGCGATGCTTAAGCACGGACGAAGCATTCGGCCAAGACGACATGGAGCTGGCGACAATGACTCTGAACCGGCAGCGTAACAGACACAATAAAGGTCCTTGACCGTATTCGCTCCCAACCTTGCTTGCAAAGAGGCCTAGATCATTGGCTCTGGTGTCACCGCCTACCCCAGCGTAAGCCAAGACCCAAGCTGTAGATACCGTGCTACATGTCTGCTTCCTTGAAAGGCTAGATGAGCGATGCTGATCCCGACGAAGAATAAACAAACCAGCCTCCCGCGCTGGGACGCAAGCCGGAAGACAAACTTCCCCAAGCGAATGTGCTACCTGCACAGTCAAGTCGCGGTCGGTCATCGCCGAAATCATCAGGAGGTGAGTATTGTGTCCCCTCCTTATGTTTTCGGCGAAGACCGACCGCGACTTGACTGTGCAGGTGTAGCCTTGAAGCGCGTAAGTTCTCCCCTGCCCCACGGGTCTTCATTCGCTGCTTTTCACATGAACTAACAGCACTCCCAGCTTGGTTCAAAGACTCTTGAACGGTGGACCAGCCGGAGTCGCTCGTCAAAACGTTCTCTATCACCAGCTGACAGGCCTCGCGCTGTCGACAGAGGACGCCGCATTACACCCCCGAATGGGACCCATTGAGACCTCGACCGTATCCCTCGGGACCGTGACGCATACAGTCAACACTGGCTGAATTGTAAGAGCAGCATGCGACGAATGGGGGAGGAGAGTATGGCTCAAATCGGCAAGGAACAGGAAGCGCTTGAAGCCCGCTACGAGAAGAGAGAGCGCGGGCAGTCTCGAAAACGGATGAGGCGGGAGCATTGATCTATCGCCTGATAGCGATCGCTCTGTTGTTGTGTATTAGTCAACCGAGTCGCTATCCTTCGCCTCAGCCTGTTCTCGGACGGACATGTCTTTCCCCTATTATAGATCATTGTCAGACTTGATAGCCAGAACTGAAACTTGCAGGATGTCAAGTCTGTGCTCGGTGCGAGGACTTTTCTTCCCGTGACAGTATGTATGTACGGAGCGCGTTCACTTGCTTGCGTTGGACTTCATCTGTAACTTGCAATTTCCTATGGCGGTCTGGCGTTTGGACTTGATCGTGTCTGACTCCCAGGTCGTAGAGGACTACCATGAGAAGGAAGGCAGCCTGAGTATATCTGGAGCTACCGCATGTATCGAGACAAATGATGCAGGATAAAACTCTGTAGTTATAATTTCTATGCGATGGCGGCAAATCTACATGTCGAATAACTGCGTTTGAGGGACTGCCAAAAAGAAACTTGAATGCCCGCAGGCCACCGCTCTTCCTGAGCTTTAACTTTCCAGTTTGACTCAACCGACTGCCATCTTCAAGCTATGAACAGCTCGCTCGAGGCCCGGAGAGGCGGTCCAGCCCCTCAGGGAGGAGAGCTGAGAAGCATCCTGAAACTGAGGTAAAGCTGACTCATTTACATGGACTCCGAGTGAAGGCTGTGGTGGGGCGGGGTAAGTCTCCCGGCGGATATGACGGCAGGGAACTTTCCGATTCTTTCTTGTTCCTACGGTTACGTGGCGTTCAGCTAGCTGTGCTATCACGTTGACGCCCCTGGCAACAATACCAGCTGGTGAATCCAGATTAACAGTAAGAATCTGATGGATCATCTTAGAAACTTCCCCGGCGTGGAATCGGATATGACGTGTCAGAAAACATGCTCGTTCGACCTCAAAGGCCTTGAACCTGTCCTCTAGGTCACCGCATTCACTCGGGCATGCCCACTTCTACCGGAGAGAAAGACCCGGGTAACAAACGGAGGAGCAATCGCGCCATCTTCTAGAAGACAAGAGACCACGAGACATCATTGTGATGAAACGGGGTGATAAGGAGAAGGCCCGATTCGTGGTGGATATGGCGACGGGGCGTTTGTAGGGGTAGTACTCCGTGAGACCTGAAGGGGGTAGGTACCTCGTCGCGTCTGCTGTAGCAAGAGAATCCCACGAAGCCTAGGTACCTGCCACAGGGACCGCTTCGTCGTTTACAAGCAGGCCTTACGCTTCACCGGCTCGTCCGATGGGCCCATTGTTTCTCTTTGTATTACCCAATCTCCGAAGTGACTCACAGACTAGAGTGAACGGTATTGACCTTGATTCTACAATAGAACTGCGAATGAAGGAGACCCACAGGCGGGGCTCTCAGAAAAGTATAAAGGCGGCTTTCCCTTCCACCTTTTGAACTTTTTTTTCTTCCTCCCCCAACTTCTTCCTCCACCTCATCCTCATCCTCAACTTCAAAGTCACACTGCAGCCCCAATCACCTTCAACATCCGCACGCTACACAGTTTGACAGTGTCTCAACATCACAAGGTTCATCCATCATCTACGCGGCCACTCAACACAGGTGAGTATCGGTCATCTCTCATGTATCGCTATGAGCGCTTTCTGATAACATTGCTAGCGCCGTGCATCCCGTCGCAACCATACAGCCGTACCCATAGAGCAACCTGACAACTCTGCCCTCCGTCACCTTCCTATACTCCCTCTTCATTTACCCCATCATCCACCGGTGAGCATCAATCGTCCATGACATGCTACTAATGGCACCTGCTGACAATATTTTCTAGCTACGCACTCCTCATTGACGTCTGAGCCGCCTCACCATCCGTGTCGGCACATCCCTCGCCTGCTGAGGAGCGAGACAGGTTCGCAACCTCCCCTTGGTGTGTCCTGGGAACCTGGTCATCACCATCAGATGGGCGGGGCTGTCGGAGGGTGTCATTCGCGCCTCTCGATACTTGGCACAGGTGATTGTCGCCGTCAACAATTCCAACAATACTATCGAAAAAGTTAAAACGTGGCGCGCTGCAGCAGTAACAGAAGATCGCAAGCCATGCAACGGAAAACGTCCAATACCGTCAAGGTCCCATTGTCACTACCCGGGACTAGTGTCATGACTTCTATCCCACAGACGGGGACCGCCGGCGCTCATCTCATCGGCACCCGCACATGGCCGTACGTCTGTGTCGCGTACGCTCTCAATCAGTTTAAATCTCAGTTTCAATAACAGTTTACAAGAAGCCCAGACATTGTTCAAATACGGAGCTGTAAGCTTCCAGTGTCTGGGATTTCCCATCAGGCGTGACGCCCGCGGCCCCTGCTCAGCTTCCCCTGCTCGTTTAAAGATTCCGCAAGGCGGACAGATGGCATTGTCTCACAAGGACGAACCCACAGGAGATAAGCCGCCATTGATGAGCGACAACGACCTCTACGTCGCCCGTGAACGGAACAACGACAGATCGGACGGGGTCGCCATGCGCGATCGAGACCCCTGCCAGGGGTAGACAGCGTGGACCTTGATGCTCGCTCAGCAGAAACCATCAAGGACAGCCCAGCTTACCAGGGGTACATACGCAGCCGACCATTCACGACACCGCGTGACGAGAAGACAAAGTCTGAAGTCTGGCCGGACGAGCCCTTCAATCCCCAAAGTCCGGTGGCAGACGAAGCCGGCCTCTGCAACCTCCCCGCGGTGTCTCCCGGGAACCTGACTTCTGTCGCGGCAGAGACCAGAGCTAATGCAGAGACGCAACGGTTTTGAACAAGTTTCAACATCAGTTCCAACGCAACCACAAACCAGCCCACAAGCTATTCTGGGGCAATAACATGGCCAAAACCGCCATCAACACCGAGATCAACGGTCACCCACACCACACTCAACTGCGCCTTCTGAGGTCATGCTACAACGAGGATGAAACGCCTGACAGTTGACGGCCTTTCTAGTCTTGGCATGACCTCAGAAGGTGGGCGCTGTGTCCCACGCTCGTGTGGGACCCGGCCGCCTTCTGGGGCAAGCGCGAGTGCAGCATTCGGACGGCAGGGGTCAGGTGGGCTGAGATTTCGCGGATACATCATACACGGATTGGCGGCGGCTGAAGATTGTCCCTGGCTCGCCTCCCTCATGGGCGCCAACCAGGCGTGATCCACGGGTCCACACGACATGCTATTATTACGAGGATGAAACGCCCGACTGTTCACGGGCCTTTCTAGTTTAGCATTCGCTCTCTCCCACCTTCCGACGGCCTCGGAAGGTGGGAGCTGAGTCCCCAAACATCGGGGCTCGGCCGCCTTCTGAGGCCGTCGGGGGAAGATCAGACCACCGACATAAACTCCCGGAACCGAAAGGATTCGTCAAGAAGGCCAAAAACCAGCGAGCAGAAGCCTTCAAACACAAATCATCCCAAAGTTCGAAGGAAGTCAGATCCCCGCACAAGCCAACCTCCCAGCGACCCTGTCAATGACATCTCAAATGATGACGATGTCGACGACGCCGAATTGCTATGTTCGTCTGGACCCGGTCAGAGTCCAGGCGGCCGGTAGCCTCTTTGACTGCCGGTAGACGGCGAAAGTCGGACTTCTGCAACCTCCCCGTTGGTGCCGCCTGGGAACCTGCTCGCTCTCGAGAGGGGGCGGGCAGAGCTGATGCAGAGACGCAAGTTCAAAAAAAAAAAAAAAAAAAAGAGAAAAGAAAAGAGGTTAAATACAGTTCAAAGCAGTTTCAAGAGATGGGGCTTGGTGGTCATCGAGGATAACCAATCATCCTTTTTCCTTTGGGTCGCCCGGGAAAGCGAACAAGCGCTAGAGTCTCGCTAGCTTCATGCATCCGCTCCGTGCAAAGCACCAAGCCGCAAACACCGGGGCAAACGCGAAATGTAGGCGCTCCCTAAGGGAAGGTGCCGCAAGAGAAAGATCACGAGGGCAACGAGAAGAATTCTCTCCTGCCCAGCACCCTCTGCAGCCAGTTTCAAATACCCGGGGGGGGGGGGAGCGTATCATCCACGACCACTGTTTCTAGCCGTCACATAAGATGCCCCCGACTCGCGCGGAGAGTCCTACTGCTTTTCACAGCCACCCATCTCATCGCAGTCTTCGACGGTCTGCCTATCACCAAGCTTACCAACCCATGGCACAAGCAAACATCCACATCCTTCGGCCTCCATGTCCCGATACAGCGGGACAGGCGAAGAGTTTTGCTTGGTTAGGTAGTACAGGATCCCAGCATTGGACGGGATAATAGGACGAAGACATGCGACCCTAAGGGGTCAACGAAGGCGGTTGCATGGCAGCGCGCTCCAAGACTCTCAGTCTCTCGGCTTCTCGCCATACGACAAGTACATGAGCCAAGCCAGCCTGGCCCTCAACCAGCTCTCAAGCTCCCCGACATTCCGCGGTCAACACCTCCTCAGGGGCGGCCAACCACACAGTTTAAAAAGAAGTTTACAATCAGTTTAAATACCAGTTTCAAAAGCAATCAACAACCTGCGAGACCAGCAGGTTTTTCGTCCACACATGGTTTTTACAAAAAGAAGTTCACAAACCCGGCCTTATCGGGGGGGATACATGTCAAAGTCTTCCCAACACGGGGTCGCGGATTGAGTCGGAAAGACTCATGAAAAAAATACAAAGCGTTCCACAACAACACACACCAGGACAAGAAGCTGTGGAGAGTTCCCGCAAGACTTCTGTAGGGGGGGACTCCTGGTCCCTTTTCAGGTTTCCGCAGTTTTTACTTGCTCACTTCTGCCGCACTGGAAAAGGTCCAACTACGTACATGTACCTTTACCTAGGTCTTGTTCCTTGCTGGTGGAAAACAGATTGGTCGATAATCCTCAAGACTCTGCTGTTAGACCTGATTCGGCCTTGGGTTTTTTTTTTTTTTTTTTTGTTTCTCTGCAGTTCTCTGTAGACGAATATCACACAAAGCTGCACTTTGCTAGCTCAGTTCCTCCGCAGATTGCTCTGGAGACGAACGCAGCTGCTGATAGGTATCGTCTTTCGTTGTTTGTGTTGCTCTCGGATTCGCGCGGATTTGGGGGGCCAAGCAGATGAAGATGAAAGATCATGACACACAATTTCACCAGCCTGGAGTCACAAGAAGACTTCCCCCCGCCCGCGCCCCTTTTCACCCCACAACACCACTACATGTGGTAGCTAGCACAGGGAGACAGAAAAATATATAGGTACGCATTGAACTTGAGCTGGTCTCTTACTACAGACAGGTACCTGTACATATTGTGCAAGGGGCCCCCCGCTTAGACTCGGAAAGAGAATCGTGCACTTTTTTTTTTTTTTGTTTTTATTACAATGGCGGCAACCGGCGACCGACCCTCTTCCCCGATCCCACAAGACCTCTGAGACATGAAAGGAGCGGAGAGACACAGAGAGAGAGAGAGAGAGAAACGCCGATTGATGTAGTTATTTGGTTTTGTTACTGGTAGCAGATAAATGTTCAACTTTCACGAGTCACAAAAAAAAAAAAAAACGTGTGTGGTTAGTGGTTAGGGCTAATGCAGACAGACGTTTATAACACAAAACACAATACAAAATAAATAAATCAGGTTGAGGAGGACCCGTTCGAACACATCTGTCTGGCGCACGGGGATTGATGGATGAATGGATTATGGGAAGAAGGTGCTCAGGTACCTACCTACCTACCTACCTACATTTCAGGGGGGCCTATGTTACTTACGTGGCACACGGGAAGCTCGTATAATACATGTAGATGATACCGATCCAGGTACGTCTTACGTAAATACCTGAGGTAATCTTCGAAGTAAGGTGACTCGGGAACTCTCTTTATTTCCACGATCGAGATTCGACTGTTACGCAGCCGAAGCGTATACCTTGGTACGTATATACATACCTTATATATACCAGATTTCATCACAAGTTAATTGCTGTATCCGACGCAAGGAAAGAAAAGAAACAAACATGATTATAATGAGCTTCAGCAGTAGCTACCTAATGGACTTTAAACACACAAAAGGTTAAGCGGCGGTGGTTACCCAAGATACGTACCTGGTTGTTGAGTTGGCAACACTACTGAAGATCGTTATTAATCTGACACTCTTCAAGCCGTTTCAATTCGACACATTGCTTGACAAATCAATGACGCTGGCAACAACCCAACCGAAATGCTGGACAAGATGTAATATTGATAGTAACATGTGAACATGTATTTGCAAGAAATTAACGTTCAAAACCAACATCCAGCACATATCGAGGCTAGTACAACCCCCACTGAACATCCTGCCCCTTGACGTCCCCATTGCACGTCATGTCGCCCTCGGCACCCACTTGGCCACTCCCACCAAACTGCTTGACAGCCTGGTTGATGATATCGACAATATCCTGACTGCCGACGTGGAAATTAATGTTGCCGTTCTTGCCCATGCCCTGGACGCCAAACTTGCACGTCCCGGACTGCACCAGCTGGTGCTGGTCGCCAAGGGCGTTCTCAACCTCCCACTCGCCGCTCGTACCCTCGATATTCTTCACAATCTGCAGGCAGTCTGCCACCAAGGGGGATGCAGAGCTCGTCTGGTCGACAAACGTCGAGGTCCCACAGTCGTTAACTCCCGGGGGGATGATGCAGGGGTAGTTCGCCGTGCTGGTAGACGGCCCGCCTGTCGCGTCCCACGCCTTGAACGCCATGTCGGGACTGCACACCGGAATCCTTATGTACCCCGGTGTGGTGACGTCTTGGTTGTATAGATCATCCAACGTCCCGCTGACGCCTGGGTCGGCCACGCCGCCGCCGTTTTGGTTGCCGTTTTGGATGTAGGTCCGGACAGCCCCCTGGATGAGGTCAGACACAGGAATACCCCCGAAGGTCGTCCCATCCAGCGAGTCTAGACCCGGCGGCGCGGAAAAGAAATTGTCTGTGCAGACTGGCTCGCAGCCATCGCAGCTTCCCGTAGGGCAGCTCTCGGCGTCGCCGCTCGGCGTGGCCAGGTAGTACAGCTTGTCGTTATAGCAGCCCCATGTGGCGTGCATCGTGTCGGTGCTGAGATACGCACCGAGGGGATCGACGGTGCCGCATGCGTAGCCAGAGTCAATAACAAAGGGGAACACGCCCGAAACGGACCAGATGGCGGGGATGGCATAGGCGAAAAACGCCTTGGGCCAGGTCTACCAATTTCAAAGTAAGATTCAGTGCCTGGTGCCTGACGAGAAGAGACCGTGGGAAGGTACTTACACAAATTGAAAAACGGCCCAGCTACCATGGTGGCCCCCAGGGACACAAAGTCTAGCAGGATCTGGAGCCATGTGTCATCAGGTGGCTTCGGTACCGGCGCAAACTTATTCTCGAAGTCCTTGAGCGCCGGGTCGATCATAGCGGCGGCGGCTTTATACAAGGCGCTGGAGTAGCTGCTGTACATCTGCAGTGGGTTTGTCTGCTGTACATCTGCAGTGGGTTTGTTTTCCGTTAGCAGCACGAAGTTGCCTGCTGGACAGGAAGCAACACGTACCTCGTGAATGATAACAAACGAGTTCCAGATTTCGTAGGCCGCTGCGCCTGAGCCAGCTCCAATGAAGCCGTCGCACTGTTCGGTCTGAACACAGTTGCTTGTGTCCAGCAACGACCCGCAATCGGCTTGTTCTGGGCCATGGAGCGTGTCCGAGATAGATTGGGTGAAGCTCAGCCCGTCCTTGCCTCTGTCGTATGTCGTCCATACGTTGATCACATCCGTCCACGCATCGGGGGCGTCCATCTCGCTCTACCGCTCACCTGCCGTCAGGCCACGGATGTCCTCAACAGACGGGTCAGTGCAAGTTATCGTGGTCCAGTTGCCATTCCGCGGTCCGACCTGGTACGGATCCGTCCCGGTCTTGATACTCAGGGTGAAGTTGGGCCAGGAGCTCGCACGCGCAGGGGGGTCAGTGTAGTCTTCCAGGTCGCTGGCCCAATCCGTGCTGCCGCCCATCTCGAGCCCCTGATAGATGGTTTTGCGGGAGGCCTTGATCTCGGGGCTCATGTAACCGACCCATTGGGTGTCATTGTAGACGAGGATATTGGTGTTGCTTTGGGGGTCGATATAATTCTGATTGACGTTGCCCGAGCTGATGATGGCCTTGATCTCGGCGTCCGAGATGTAGCCCGCCGTGCCCGTGCATGGACCTTCGCGTTTGAATGCGAGGCACTGCCGGTGAAGAAGCAATTCTCGGTGTAGCAGCCCGTATCGGCCATTGCGAAAGATCGTCCGTAGCTGGTCACGCCAACGACGACTTGGTTGGAGGGCACACCGGCCTTTGTTATCTGGAATGCGGGGATACCCGTTAGTATGCCCCGTAGGTCACAGTCGGACGCACTTACCATGACCAAAGCGTTGATTGTCTCGGTCAGGTTGACGTCGCTGCGGAGACAATTACCCGTCGGGCACCCGACTTGGGCGAATTGGCTGCCAGCGTCCCACTGTGCCCAGGGTCAGTGCTAAGTACCTGGTATGTTAAGGCGGGAAATGGCGATGCATACTTGACCGTGTAGATCATAGGTCATGAAAACGATATAATCCACAACCTTGCTTATCTTCGCGATGGGGAAGCCTTTCAAATACCAGTATGAAGCGGGAGCCGCAATCGAGACTGACTTGCCGGGAATCAGGTTCTTCAGGGTGGCGAGGAAGGCTAGATAGTTCATACCGTCGTTCGGATCGGCAGGTGGAATGCCCGCAATATCGGGGGCCTGGATGTAGAGTGTCAGAAACAGTTCGCCAGGAGGACAAGCAGTAGTAAAGGAGCTTCAATGTCTCCCACTCACCCCAGGGTACTCCCAGTCAATGTCGACGCCATCGAGGTTGTTCGCAATGATGAAGTTGGCAATGTTCGTGGCCATAGTCAACCGGTTGGCAGGCGTGACGCCCTGGCGAAAGATGGTGTATGTGCTCGGTCCGTCGAGAAAGCCCACCCGCCAAATGACAGGATCCTTGCCGGACCTTCGATACGCTAGAAGTTTTCAAACTCATACGTGTTGAGGACATCGCCGACTTGGACCTGGTAGTCTGCCGTGAGCGTGCCGAACGCGAAGTGCAAATGCGTGTACTTCGAGGCTTCGAGCTGCAGGGCATCCTGGTACAGGCGGGGACTGCCGAGACTGAATCATTCGAAGTACGCGATGCTTCGGAAGACGGCAGGCGCTCCGCTGCGAACAATGTTCATCCCGCAATTTGAAATGCAGCCATTAGTGCCCGGTTTGGCAGTGCCCGGCGCGCCAGTGCCTGTGTCTGTACAGAAGTCGGCCGTGATGCCGCACTAAGCCGGTCATCAGCATGGAGTTGCTAAAAAAAAAAGAGCATATTCCTTTCCGGCGGATAATGGATGAACTAACCTGACCCCAAACGTCGCAGCATGCATTAAGCGGGCAGGGGTTGAGGGTGGAGATATTTGTCCCAGCAGGCGGCGCCGTGGTGCCTGGCACCTGCGGACCGCAGAGCGCGTTGGCGAGTGGAGCCGGCATAGGCGGGTCCCTGAGCTTAAACAAATGATGGTACCGACCCAAAGATTAGAGCATCCGTTCCAGGCCCAGGTATCATTATTGAAATTGGTCAGCTGATCGGTGGTTAAGCTGTTTGCCGCACCAATGCCTGCGCAGTTGTCGTTGCTCTGGACGGTGTATGTAGCACAGGATCCATCCGGGTTAGGTTTCGGTGCGAAGTCAGGGAGTGTTCCGGCCGAGCAGCAGACATGCTAGAGAGGTTGCAGAGTTGAGCAGAAGTTAGGAGCCGGATTGTGCTTGGTGAAGTCGGCGCCAGAAATCCCGCACTTTGTGGCCAGCGCCGCACAACTATCACCCGAGGCGACACTGGACGGTAGTGCAATCAGCCCGTGGCAAGAGGCGCCCGGTCCACCGTCTGAAGCTGCTGCCTGAAGTGGAATTTGCGCTACCCGTTGGCGAGTTTGTGCCGTTTGTCGAAATCACGGAAGGAGTAGTGAGGAAGGCGGCGCCGGTGACGTTCTTGCCGTGAGTGAACGAGAGGCATTTTGCATTGGACCACGACTTGAGCGCGTCTTGCACAGGAGCGAAGGTTGCATTGCTGGTGGCCATGAGACCGAAAATGTGGTCGCGCGGCATCCATCCGATTTCAAATGATCAAGAACCAATATCAGACTGTCTCAGTGTTTGAGCAAGAGTCCACAGATGGCGTCGGCACAGTGGTGAGCCGCCCTCGATTGCCATCCAGCCCTATCTTGGACGTCGAGACCCTTGACGCTAAATTGCAAGACATCCAGGTTCCATCAGTTTCCGACCTAGAACCGAATTATGTGCTCTCCGTGACTCATAGTCGGCTCTGCGTTAGTGACCTCCCGGACAATGTAATCGATGTGATTAAGCAAGGTATCGAGAAAGTGAGAGAAGGTTGGCCTGAGCCCTATATCCGTGGCCTCTAGTGGGAATAGTTATGCTGACATACGTACATCAAGATCACCAAAGCGATGCCGTTGCATGTCGCCAGAAGCTTGCAAACCTGTTCGAGTATGATGGAAACCTGGGCGAGATTCTCCCTGGAACTCAATCTCCCGTCTCCTCCTCTCTGTGTGGAGAGCTTCCCGGTCGGAAATCTGAATTTATCACCATTCACGGAAGTATCGGATCTGGGAAGTCCGTTCTTGCCAGCCAGATCTCAAACGAAGCCAAGGTTCGGGCCCACAACGCCGTCGTGCTCTCGTTCCAATTCAGCACAGCCGACTACAGGAGAAGCTCGTACCACGACTTGCTGCTCTCGTTCTTGCTCCAAATTCTCTACTCGGGCAGCAAGGCGAGACAGTGCGTACGTGAGGAGTCTCCACGATCGAATTGAGCAGCCGGCCGACGTATCGCTGTCTGACCTTCACAGGATGCTCTACGCCATGCTGATCAGACTGTCGGAGACAACTGTCGTTTGCGTCATTGACGCCCTCGACCAATGCGACGAGGAGTCCCGAGGCCGACTTGTGGGTGATTTCAAGAGAATGGTGCTCCATGGGCTCACGAAGTGCAGGGTCTTTGTTACTTGTCGCCGGAGCGATGCCATCATCGCCGCACTCCTGGGGCCGCTCGACAAGGACAACAGTGTCGATTTAGACGAGAATATGACCCAAATCAGGGGCGCCCTTATGACCAGGGCCCTGGAATGCGAGAAGTTTGCGAATATTCGGGACCGCCTCGAAAAGGAGGACGCAACGCCGTTAAAAATAAGACTGATTGCAGCTCTCGATTGGACGGGCCAGATGCCTTCCATGTTCGAGAGCGTCGACTACAGCACAGTTTACAGGCAATTGATGAGGCAGATTGAGGCGCCGCAGACGTGGCTTCAAGAAATGCTGCTGTGTGTCGCCTTCGCTCAACGGCCCCTGACAGTCGGTGAGCTGGCGGCTGCGATGGGTTTGGAGCGCTCCCAAGAGCCCGGTAATGGCCGACTGACGCTGCAGAAAATTCGCGTGGGCGCCCCGAAGCAGCTTCAGGGCGATCTCGAGCTAGCGGCGGCCTCTCTGGTTCGCGTGGAGAATAATGTTGTTCACCTCGGCACGCTTCGTGACTTTCTCCGGAACCATCCGGACATCCTCTCGCAGAGCACGGCGGCAGAGCCACTGCAAGGCAATCAAGTTGCAGGACCCTCCAAGGCATTGCGGAAATGCCTCCTTATGCTCTCCATCCCCGAAATCCGCGAGATCGAGGGCCTGGCCTCCAAGAGACGCCCGTTCGATGTCCTCTGCGATTCATCTGCGGCCTTGCAGCTCCATAGCTTCGCAGGCTATGCGGGTTATTGTTGGCCGCGCCACTTGACTGAGGCTGCCGAGGACGCCGATGGACTTGGTAAACAGAATTGCTTTTCGCTTTTCTGGGACAATTTAATTGCTAGATATTGGTGGATTGGGACCTTCACGTCCTATCCAGCCGTCTCCATTGGTAATGAAGACCTCCGACTGGCGGCATCCTTGGGCATCCGACCGGCTGTCAAGTCGCTGCTGAAAAAGGCCGACGGCGAAACTAGCGTCGAGCAAGCTCTCTCGGCCGCTGTCCGTCGAGGCGATACGAACACGGTGCAGACCCTTTTTCACAAGGCGGCCGACACTGGCAAGGACCTCTGGCTCTCCGTCCTCGAATCATCGTGTGAGTATGGCCATGCAGGGCTAGCGGAGCTCGCACTATCATGGCGGCGTGAACGCGACCAACGACAGCTGTCGGAAGATGAACTAAGCACCTGTCTTCGCATTGTCGGAGAGCATGGCAATGGGCATATAATTCCTTGACTCCAGCAGGCTTGCCCTGGGCTGATGGAATCCATGGAGCCAAGGCAATTGACCTCCTTGATTAAAGTTGCTGCGAGTAACGGGAGAGACGGCATCATCTCTGAGTTGCTGGCCATTCATGACCATATGATCAAGCGCAGCAGACCGACAGAGACGTCCGGGGAGGAGAGTAACGAGGGGACAGACCGGGGTGAGGCTGACAATGCACAGCAGCAGCGAACTGGCAAGAGCTTCGAGACAGGGGATACGACAGCAGACAAGCCGACAGACTTGGCTGACCGAAATCCCGAAGGTGAGGCTGGTCAAGAGATTATTAACGACTCGCAGTTCAGCGAAGCGCTTGTTGATGCGGCAGAGTTCGGGAGCGCGGCAGTCGTCCGTCTTCTAGCGCCCAGGGCAGATATTGAGCACAGGGAAGGAGTGCTCAAGTTTTCAGCGCTCCACTGTGCTGCCGCACGTAAGTCTAGGTCTTGTCGCCGACCCTTAGCGAAAATGGCATGGCTGACGGCATTCCGCAGAGGGCAACACCGAAGCCATAGAACAACTTCTGGACCACAATGCCGACATTGAATGCCAGGATCAGCAAGACGCCACGCCTCTGCTTCTGGCTTGTCTCAACGGACACGTACACACGGCACAGGTCCTTCTGGCCAGAGGAGCCAATCCGGACCACGCCGCGGCCCGGTCGGCAAAGTACCGCGCGCTCCACCTCGCGGCCCGCGACGGCAACGCCGCTCTGGTGCGACTGCTGTTCGAATCGGGTGCCTCGGAAAACGCGCACCTGGAGAAGCCTGAATGGGACACCCCCCTCCACCTGGCCATTAAGTGGTTAAACAAGAACGATGATGGCCCGCATGTGGAGGTGGTCCGGACACTCCTTGCATTTGGCGCCGACGTTGACGCTCCGGACGGCGAGGGCAGCACCGCGATGCACGCCGCCATATTAACGCGCAACGAATGCAGCGAGGCCATGGTAAGGATTCTGCTCGAATTCGGCGCCGACATCGACAAAACAGACAGCAGCGATCGGTCGCCGCTCTACTATGCCATAAGGGATAATAGCAAGTTCGCCAAGGTGCTCTGGGACCCAACAGGGTTCACGTCAAAAAGAGGAGCCTCGGTCCTGTTCGACGCCGCCTCGCAGGGCAACTTGTCGAGGGTCGAGCAGCTTCTCGATGCAGGCTGCAACAAGATGGAGCAGGACGTGTGGGGTCGGACTGCCTTCGACGTTGCTCTGACCCCGAAAGTGCGTCGCCTGCTTGCGCCGGCGGACGAGGCTGCTCCCCAGGACACGGCGTCCGAGGACTGGTGCCCATCGGCTACGGATAGGGGTGGGCCCTGTCACGCTCTGTGGTATTGCGATCCCTGTAATCAAATATTCAAGGACGAGACGTTCTATCGTAGGTCCCAACCTGCCTACTTCCATCTCCTGCCCCAGCGCAACAGCGGGCTGACTTCGGCTGTACTGATTGATCAATGAGCAGACTGCTGCGCCTGCTCGGGGAATTGCGCGGGTTTGAAGACATACGATTTGTGCGAGAGAGTCTTCCGCGAGTCCGCCTGCAAAGAGAAGCAGCACAAGGTCCGCAGGCGGTTCACGGCCGCCGGCTTGACATCGTACGAAGAGTGCTCGCCCAACCTCGCCGTCTTCGGCTGCCGGTCAGTCGCCACCAACGACACGGCCGAGGCCGAGACTAGGACCGAGGCTAGTGGCGAAGACACCAAAGACGACGGCGGGTCGATGCCTGGACGGAACAGCGACGAATCCGTCTAACGAGTGAGAGTATAGGTAAGGTCCGACCCAGAAGTGTAAAGAGGTGGAAACATGCATGATGGTTTCCGATTTTGTCGTCATTCGTAGGGTGGTCCGTGTTTCTTCAACACAAGACACCCACCCGTTCGACACACGCGTGCGAACCCCCACTCCGGAGCTCCTTCCCCAAAGCACCGCAGCCTCTCCATCTCTGACGACATCAGTATTCCTGCCACCACCGCCCTCGTGGTCGAGGTCCTCGTCTCCCGCGGCTGTGTGCGTCCTGCCGGCGGACGGGTACCACGTCTGCACTCCTGAGTGCACTTTTCTCCTCCCTGGCTTATGCTGCTGTCCAGAAGTGTGCAATCGACACACAACCGAGATTAGGACGCGCTGGAATCTGGTACTACGATGCGGGGTGGTGCAGGACTTCACGTGGCATTAGGACGCAGTTAACCAGGCTTTGTCCTGCAAACGATTGACGCAGGCTAGGATGTGGGGACCGTTTGATGTTATCTCTTAAAGTTTCCATCCTCGGCAGTTTTACCATTGTTCATCCCTCCTTTAACCGTGTGGTTTGACGTTTGACGTTAGAGAACCGACCGCTTCACACCTGCCGCCTTCTCCGGGGCCGCGGGAGGACTTCGGTAAGAGCTGTGATGCGAGCCCCCCAGAGGAGAAAGCGGTAAGGGCTCGAGTGAATGATGCAATCAGAAGCTGATCACTGAAGGTTGAGTCGCCGAGGGTCTCCAAACAACATATAATAAGAAGGATGAATATATATTACACTGGCCGGCCGCGAGGACCCAGCCAGGAGGCTGATGATTAGAACAACCAACAAGCAGGACGAATATATACACTGATTCGCCGATAGGACCCGGCCAGGGGGCTGATAATGTGTGAGCCTGAAGAAGAAGAGAAGAGAATCCACGCCGCACCAAAAACCCGCAATATGTCGTCATCTACACCTGATCCGTGTGCCTGCCTCAAACAGTCCGGTTTTCTCGTTGCTGATCTGCGCCTCCCGATGCTGGCGGAGGCGGAGCTGCGGGGACATAGGTAGCCATAGTAAAGTCGTGGTGTCCACGCTTTGACACTCCTTTAGTTGGATCATGATACGCAACATCGAAAAAATTGGATAGGCATGTAAAAAAGGAGCGAACGCCGCCAGGGCGGCCAGTCGTCCAAGCAGCCGTCTGTCCAGGCACGAGCGGGTGGTGTAGGATATCACGTTTCGCTTGAAGCGGGAGTGTAGTATTATCCTTTCCCGGGTTGTTGTGGAAGGGACCAGGATAGCGAGATGATCCTGTATTCCCCCTGAGAATCTCTCCCTGTACATCCTTTGTCTGTTCTCTTGCTTCTCTCGCATACATCCGTGTCTGACTATTGGGATTCCGGTCGTCACAGGGCGTGCCATTGAAATCGTACTATTCTTTTGTGAGCAATGGTGACTTGCGCTCTCCGTACTGGACGTCTCGCCAGCAAAGAGTCCATACATACATAGGAAGAGTTCGTTGGCGTGCGACGCGGCGGGGCATACCCCGGGGGCGCTGAGCCCGGCGTGGCAGAGCCTGTCATTTCAGGACTCTGGCATCGAGAACTGCCGCTGGTGCTCAGGCTAGCTCCCGGTGCGCCCTTCGCCATAGTATTTCAGATCAATTGGCTTTTGCAACAAACGGATTGGCGCACGCCTCAAGGAGGAAACGACTCAGAGTCGAGAATTCGCAAGTCGGAAAGAAACAGGCAGAAGTGTCTTGGGTTGATGGATGAGGAGCAGCTAAACATCACGGCTTGCGGCTCGGTCTGGCTTGCTATTATACCTCACGCGAGAGCAGGTCCTCCCAGGAGCGCAACGGAAACTCCGAAAGCATATTGGCACAGTCACATCGCTAAGGCCGAGCTGAATGTTCGTATGGGACAAAGACGAATCTACTTGAGGCAGAAATTCTCGCTGAAGAAAGAAAAGTTATTGAAATAAAGAACATGCTCAAACCTGGTGGGGGGTGCATGGGTTCGTGGAAAAGAACAATCGCTGAACAAAGGCGCAAGACCATGGTGGTGGCGGGCTATGCAAGTCTGTCAGAAATCATAAATAAACCTCACCCCCAGCCGCTGTCACTTTTCATGCATATTCCTTTCAGCTCCAGTTCAGCAACCTTTCAAAATAACGCAAACCTTCCACGTCGAAAATATGCCAGAGTTTGATGATGCTTGGGTCGCGGAGGAATTGCGTAGGGAGGCGGAGGTAGAGCGTGAGTTGTTGGAGAAACAGCCTAAGCTCTTCAAGTCTATCGAGAATCTCGAGCTCTCGGAGAATCAGCGGAACTTTGTCAACGTTTGCAAAGCATCATTTGAAAGCACAAAGTGGGCTTTTCGCCGTCCCCCTTATCCATCTAACACGTTATGCGATGACTTCGAGGCCCTCTTCGCCAAAGCAGATTCCTTAGAGCATCTGTCGAGCATGCTCAATGATTTCTGGCGTTTGGTAGTGGAGATAGCTCGTATGGTACCAGTTAACGAGGCATGGGGTGCGCTTATGGCGGGTTGCCTCACGGTACTTCAGGAGCGACCTGGTGAGGTCAAAAGCGGTTACCCTGTAAGCCATTGCAAAGCCACAACCTCCAGGTTCGATTGAGAAGTTGGGACTAATAAGTACCTCACCATTCAGCTGCTATGGAAGGATCTACCAGGCTTGGACGAGGTTCTGCAAGATGTATGGCGCAATGGTGAGTCTATTTACCTGCTAATATACGCGATCATGTCTTTTGTGCTGATACTTATGACGGACAGATCCAACTGTAGTAGACCAAGAAAATCAGGGAAGCCCACCGTCTCAAGAGGACCTTTCAAAATGGGAGAATCTGAACCACTTTTTCGCCTATTTTTTCGCGGACGGACTGAAGGCGGGCATGGATTATTCGTGGATCCAGTTTCCTCTCTGCCAACTGGCCACTGCACTCGAGATCGTGCACGAAGAAGGCGCCCTACACAACTGCAGGCTCCGGGTCGCATGCTGCTGGGTTCAACGATCTACGGACACGTTGTATCGGGTTATGTCTTGTAATCTGGACCTGCGCCAATTAACGTCTCGTCCATCATCCTTTCGGCTCAAGGGCCCGAGGTGCCCAGGAGCCATTCAGCCGTTCAGCCTTGAGAGATGGAATAATTGGAAACACGATTTCCTCGTGGATGGCTCGAATCGCGTCGATTTAGGCCTCGACCACAAGACTGTTGGAATGATTCTGGATACTATACTGTATATGACTTGGGCAGAGGATCCCAAAGCTCAAGACAGGTTTTTGGCGGAATTGAAATTGAAGGTGGTGGAACGGTCAGCGGCAGCCTCCAACACACTCCTTCATCCACGTGAGGTGTAGATACCTAGGTAGTTAGCTTTCTTCCATCAGCCTATTACCACTTTTAAAGCCGTACTACTTCCACTACGTATTTATGTGCCCCGACGTCAAGGAAGTCGGAATAGGAAATGCTGTAATGAACTTATTAACTTTCTGTGCATGTACAAACTTATAACTGGCAACCACTTAAGGACTGGGAACCTCCCAAACTCACCGTACTTCAGTGATTCTCAGGTATGACATCTGTTCGCCGAAAGGAAAAATCACAAGCATGCTAATCAACCCCACTACTGCTCCTGCAAACGAACTGCAACACTACTGGCAATCGTACGGCCATGTGTACTAAGTCTATAATGGGCTTAAAAAGCATCGTAAAGAGTTGAGGACTCTAGATACATGATACATGGACCAATTACGGTGTTAAATTGTGGGAGTGTTTCCACTGAAACAGTGGAGTGTGGACGAGCTGGGAATCGAACCCAGGACCTTTCGCATACAGGGTGGGTATGCTAAGCGAACGCTCTACCAACTGAGCCACACGCCCCGATCTTACATTTTACATCCAGACGCGACAGCATTATAAAGACTGCACGACAGTCGAAGCGCCACTCTCCGTTGCTGCAATCGATGCTGCCGACAAGATGTCTAAGACGGATAGCCAAAGGGCGACATGTCTCATCCTGCCATAATTCTATGATTGCAATGTCATAAGCCTCGTGGGGCCATTGCTTCTAACCAATCGCGCTTGGAGATATTTGTTTGGCTGGTGAGGAACGCCGCTAGCAGGTCGCTTCATGTCCATGATCCGGCGAATCTGAGTCTACGTGACGTATGAGATCGCCCACACGCTTGTGGGGTCGGCATCGTGGCCCATCGCTCGGTACAGGTAGGCAGCCTGGCTCTGCGGAATTGATCTTAGCACCGCTGGTCGATTAGTACTTGTAATGACAGGAGGAGATAGGAAGTACTTAGCCCATGATTGCGTCTCTGCTCTAGCTTGGCTGGTGTCTTACAAACCAGACCCCTAGCCGCACCACGAGGAAATTCCAGAGCTCGACTTGCTCGTCAGAAGGCTTGTATTTCGCGGCCGTGAGTGGGCCTTACGGAATTGAGAAGCCTGTGCCAAGGTCGGCGCCGGGCTGAGAATAGTACCACACCCAGATAACAGGCCCTGAAAGCGTGCTGAACAACTGTCGCAGCTCTTGACACTGAAACGGCAATGTAGGACAATAAGCTCCGCACGCCTTAGCGGTTGGATGGAATGTGGGACTGGCCTAATTATCTGGCTTCATCGTGTTTTTAATGCGGACGTCGCGGTATGCTTGAGAAGGAGATGATTGCCTGGCAAATCAAATCCTTACTGAGGTCTCGTCTCCGCGAGTTGGCGTCCTTCTCGGTTCGTAATGCTCATCAGGCCGGATCTCGTGTAACGCTTCGGTAGGCAGGTTGGCGGGTGACTATGCTAGCAAGGACCAATGCTTGGCAACGTGCCCTGGGACTATAGTGGAAGCTGTGTTAGCTCGTCGAACCGTCTGGGAGGTCGGAAATCCAAATGGGAAGATATCTCACATCGTCATCCTCTGGTCCCTGCGGAGGTCGAGGCGAAAAGGAGGATCAGTGGCTGCTGCTATGCGAAGAACTAGCGCTTGCGTCATTAGTATACTCACGGCGGACGGGCAAAGCTCCTCTGTAACTGACTCGTGTCGGCATTCTGCTGCGATAGATGGAAGCGTCCGCAAATAGACAAACAGAGAGGCTGGAGAGGGGTGTATAGCCAGGAGCAGATGCGGCGATGCGGCGCTGATGCTGGTTGGGAATCAACAGTAACCTCGCTGAGACAGTCCCAGCCATGCGGTTTTCCAATCCGCTCGCATGATACGTACATGTACCTAGTCGAGGCCTCGAGGGTGATTCCTCCAAGTGACTCGGTGTTGGAGGCAGGCACACGGACCAGGGTTTTATGACGATATATTTGGTGGTGCGGGGTGGTTTTTGTTCCTCTCTTCTTCTTCTTCAGGATCACCAGACACTAATTACTAGTTGCAGGATCAACATCTTCAAGTGGTCTACCCCAGGTAGATATGTGGAACCACAGAACTGGAAGTCTTTGGTTGCTTTGCCTGACTCTCTCAGATACATGCGGTGGTGGATGGAAATTGGTTGCCCGCCCACTCTGCTGTACCTTCAATCTTTTTCCATAGCCCATTGTGAAAGCTTGTGCCTCCCAGGCCCTCCTCATCCCCTATGTACCCACCTAGTTATGCGACAAGATGCAACCCGGCAGAGACGGGCGTCAAGATGAACGACTCGGAAAAGCGCTGGTTTCGGGAGATGCTCGAACACGGGCGCGTGTATAATGTTGGCCAGGGTGTGCCGATGATTCAGGTTGACACGTTGCATGACGGCATGCCTCTCTCCGCCATTTGCCTGCCTTACTTGCGCAACGCGCGTTATTCCTCGGCTTCCGGTGAGACCCTCCTGCACCAAGCCATGTAGGTGTTGGTACGATTCGGCCGTCTCAATCTCGTAAGGTTCCCCAGCCGGCAGCACATTACGAGGTACATATGCATGGGTCTCTTCTCTGGTGTGTGGCCGGGTACCCACGCAACGAGCGCCTCGAAGAACGCTATCTGGGCCCTTGTAGTGAAGAAGTCTGGTGGTGATATGGTTAAAGAGAATCCGAAGACACGGTGGAAACAGAGAGCTCGCAAGAATCAAGTCACCACCGCAAACGACTCACGTTCGTGATCGCAACTTTGCAGTCACATCTGCCGTGTGGAAGTAGGCTACTCCGCTGATTCCAATACATCCCCGGAGAGCTTGCTCCCGTTCACACTTGAACCTTCGTTTGCTCTGACGGGCGTGAAGTTCCACTGGTTTGAAACAGGAAATCAGCAACTCGAGTGCCAAGCCAGCATGAGAAGCGGCTTCCCCTCATCAACTGTCAGGCTCAGAAGTTGCACTGCAGAATATTCGAGGAACGAAGGGAATTTTCTAGCCCTGATCGCTCATTTGCTATTGTGGAGGAACTATCCGTCAACCAGAGCTTCACAACTCTGCGTGGAACAATTATCGTCTGATGTTGAGGCCATAGGGCGCCTGTGGTTCTTGAAAGTTCCCACAGTGACTCACATATCGACACCTCGAGGTTCTCAAGTTATTTTTACGTCCTGTCCAGCCCGGTTCCTACCCTGCGGGAACCTTCCGGAATGGCTCTGACTCACTTAGCAGGCATCAGGAGCAAACCGCCATCAGTTTAAGAAGGCTCCAGTGCCGTACGAGCCTTATTTTGCCACTTGTAATAGCGTAATCCCATAGATTTACCAAGGAACTTCGCCTTTAGGCCATATTCAGTGAGTGAATGACCGTCGTTTGGACCCTCCTCCGTTTGCCCATTTATACAGGGAGACAATAGAATGCAGTGTGGACCAAGACGAGGCCCCGCTGCCTTGTGGCAACTTTGCCTGTCTCTGGAAACTATAAATAATCTCGATCCTCACGCTTGAACTCTTCCTTGAACCTCTCCTTTCCATCTTCCAGAACAAGATCAACAACAGTCCACACTCGCATACGCTCTATCCCAGGTAAGTCCTTCTTCTCGTACATGGTCTCGCACTCGCAGCACTTGGACTACCCATCCCTGAATTCGTCTTTCCGATGGACAATGCTCTTCCCTGCCTCCTTTCATCAAAGCCGGGCTCGGCGCGTTTGCCTCGTCTTCAGGTTCCTCTCATTCGCCATGTTCCCCCTACAGCACTCTCGCGTTGGGCATATCGCTACGCTTCATTGGTTTTTGAGCCGAAGTTTGCGTTATGTAAGGCTGGTCATTAGAAATACACCTTCATTTCACTTTATCGCCTATCGTGTCTTATCGCTCGTCTGCTACCTGTACCCACTACGACTTCCTTCTTCACTTCTCCTCTCCCATCACTTTGGCCCCGTCCGCCGCATGAGAATGAAACAAGCCTAGCAAGTCTCAATATGATGCCCGAGTATCAACACATCCGCGGCACTGCACTGCGCATCATCATATCTCGCAGGACGTACGGGCACTAACAATCTACGTACGCATCAGATTGACCATCGCAGGGGCAGAACTGGGTATATGAAGTTGAGGATACCAGGTAAGTGCAAATCACGGTGCCTTCACGGCAAACCCATAAGCATGCTCTAACAAGGGGTTTTAGGCAACTAAAAGTCTTAGCGCCCTCAGCGTCTGATGCAACGTGAGGCGAGGCTAGCATATCTCTTGGCGGGCCGAGGCCAGTTGTCAATTGAGGAGTAACTACTGGTAGACGCAAGGCCCTTCAGGGTCTGTGTCCCGCAGGGCCATCCCTACCCCACCACTGCCACCGACGGCCATTTAGGAAGTTGCCTCAAATTCCCTTGCCATCTCCGCATTAACACCGGCCATAAAGGTCTTCTTCGCCATCTTCTCTCGGAAGGCCCGAGAGCATGAGACGGCAGCGTCGATGGTTCTCTCCCCTGCACTGCTTCCATCAAACGGACCTGCCGCTCCTAGTAGGCTGGCTTCCATAATTTTCTAAATTCATTGCTACCCCGCTATTTATCTATTCTTTTCCTCGTTCGCACGTCGGCTTTGGCAGGATCCTGGGATATCCGAACCAAGACCCTGCACATCTGTCGGCGTCAATACCATGCCCTGGCTGAAACCTCAAGCCGCTCGTCGGCCTTTTCTAGTTCTGCGGCATCAGCATACCGACCTCAGCATTCACCTGTCCTACATCACAATCTCGGCCAGCGACAAAGACTTCGCCGCCTCTCGCAAGCTATAGCCCATCCCCAACCCTCACTCAAAGCTACCGCCTGGCAGTTCGCGCCCACCACGGGCGTATTCCTCGACAGACTGCGAGACAGCTCCATGCGGAACAAATACGCCGATGACGCGCAGAGGCAGTCGACGGCTTGAAGGCTGCAAAGCAACATCAATGCAAACACTCTCGTCACGACACATCTACATCCGCTCCTTCCTCCCGACCCTGGCCGCAGCCACTGGCACGACTAAAACCACGATATTCCTCCATGCTAGAGATCCAGTCGATGGATAGCCGGCCTGCACCGACGTCGCCGGCTCGTTCTGGACTAGCACGCTCCAAAAAGCCAGTTTCCACATAAAAGTTTCAACACAGCTCAAATACGGAAGATCCCGGCCGATCACTACAGGCTGGGTGGCTTATGGGGCAGGGCAATGTCTTCCAGCAGCGAAGAGTTTACAACAAGTTTCCAACCAGTTCGAACAAGGTTTTCAAGCAGTTCAAATTAGCCATCCGCACAAACTGCTTGTCGAGGCTCCTGCGCCTCCCTTGATGTGGTCTACAATTCTCACGACCCGGGGATGCTTTACGCTGGCATGTTCTGGGCAACCATTGGCGGCATTCTAATTGTTTGCGGTCTCCGCCGACGGATCTTTTCTTCTCGGGGCCAAGAGGATCTGATGGTGCCAAAGCCAGATGGCGTGACACCACACGACGCCCAGAACCAATGCAGTGACGCAAACCAGTTTTAATCAACAGCCCCACAAGTGAGCACGGAACAGATGTCCGACAAGCGACACATCTACGCAACATGTCGGTTGCGGTGCAAAGTTTACACTGAGTTTAAATATCAGTTTCAAACAATCCGTGTCGGTCCGGTCACCAACACCACGTACGACCACACCTTCTGCGGCCATGATGTAACGAGGATGAAACGCCTGACGGTGGATGGCCTTTCTAGTTTAGCATGACCTCAGAAGGCGGGAGCTGCGACCTCAAGGTGGGACACGGCCGCGTTCCGAGGTCGTCGAGTCACAACTCTTCCAGCATCGCTGGTTGTACGAATTATTGTTGGTGGGTGCCCGATACCGATCGCAGAAGTTGAGGAGAAAGAGCAAAACTTTGAAAACCACCATCGTCGAGTCCGTCCTCCGTAGGCTGATACGGCGCATTTCTACACCGTTACACGGATTCCGGACACCCGCTAGCCACAGAGAAGCAGCCGGTACGTGTAGCATACCAAGTATCGGCTGAAGTTCAGGATCGTGAACACCGTTCCGCTCTACTTCTCCAGACCTTTTAGCCCATCCCTTCTTTTCACACTAGGCTCGCAGTTTCCTGTATCTGCCAATGCCTGACACTCGCCCCCATGTCATTGGACATGGTACACAAGAAGGACACCTGCCGATGCAACGGCATGGAGAAGCTGATCATAACCGAAGTGTGTCCTGGTCGGACGGGGACTTGGCAGACGGAGACGGGACCGAGGTTTGCAATCCCGGCCAAAGTTAGGAAGAGCAGGCAGAGGCAACTGGCATCCTGGAAATTCTCCATGATTGAGGGCTGTCAATGAGGACTAGTCTTGACGCTCTAGGTCCTGAACAACTAAAGGAACGTATCCCTGGCTGATCATGTAACCTTGCATCATCAATCGTTGCCATTGCCGTCGGGGAAAGGGTGAATGTGCAGGAAGTATACAGCACCTGCCATGGCGCGGGAGCCGGAGGAATGGAGACGGGGCGGGGAGGGGGGAGGAAGAGAGGAAGCGAGCAGAGGAAGAGAGAAAGGAGAACCTTACCGAAACACAAAAACGCGAAGAATCCGTGGTCGGTTTGCCGAGAGCCGGGGCAGGAGCAGACATAGGAAATTGACGTTGGGCGGCGGGGAGGATTCCATAATCCATGTCCATGAGAGGGCGGCAACCTCCATCCACAACACTCTGCTTGAGCAGCTGCGGGAGCAGAAGCTGTGGATTTCTTAAATGGGGCACCAGCAGAAGGTGATTGCAATGGCGATGGTTAAGACGGCTACAGCAACCGCCAGCCTACCGGAACATCCACTGTTCTCGGCATCCCCGCCACCACCACAACCCTAGTTGTCAGCCCAACCATGAGGTTGAACAACGCGAGAGGGAGCAGCAGAGGATGGAGCAGCAGAGGATGGAGCAGCAGAGGATGGAGCAGCAGAGGATGGAGCAGCAGAGGATGGAGTAGCAGCGCTTCAACCGACCACCAAATGCCCACACCAACAAAAGAACGATCACTAAGGTGGTGAAAGAGCAGGAAGTTCAGCCAAACAACTTGGAGCAGTTCTCAGCACTTCCGCCGGTTGGGGGGACAAAAAGGCCTGTAGGGAAGATGGTAAAAACTGTGGCTCCGGCTGTTACTAGCCGAAGCGCATACCTGGGTATATACTAGATTTCACCAGAAGAAACCTGTGGGAAGGAACATTTGGTACTCCCGGACCTTGTCGATCCCTTTGAGGGCTTCTCTGATGGTAGAGTGCAGTCCTCCCGCTCTCGCCATCCAGGACCCGTGAGCTTTACAAGCTGTTGGCCGGTGTTCCGGAGCACGTCATCAACTTCTTCTAGTTTCCGAGCCTTTGGGCTATCTCGGAGCCCATGCCTCGATACGACTATTACTTTAGGAGCGCCGTGGGAATCCTCACTTCATGGACGATGTCAACGATGGCCACGTATTTGTGAACAGGGTGCCGCAGACTGGCGATTTGGATACGCCTCATGTTGAGCATATCGAAGATGTAGCCGACACCATTGACGGAGGTTCTTCAGGCCTTGCAAAAGGCTTCGGAACTGGCGAAGAGTGATGGCCGCCAGAAAAGCTGCCCGTTGCTGGGTCCTCGCCCCTCGATATCGGCTGAAGTTCAAAACTTGGTGAATGGGGACTGGGGAGTAAGCCTATTTCAAAGTCCCTGCTCTCTTCACGACCCCGCAACCGCCATTGAGTATGGCCCCCATCGCCTGAAGGCCCGTTGCCTAGCGGCCGGCATAGCTGGCTGGTTCACCAAAACTGCCTCCTCGTGCCTCAAAGTTAGGACGCAAGTCAAACAGCACTCAATAACAATAGGGGTTCAACCTTCCTCCCGGCCGGGACATGGCTGCCTGCTAGGTCATCTCCGAGCTCTACGACGATCTGGTCATCATCATACGCGCCTTTCTCGAGCAGGCTGGAAGGGGGCCTGATCAACGACCCCGATATCGACCAGACCTTCAAGATCAACAAGGGAGACTTCGCGAAGCCGCGGACGCCGCACAGGAGTCAATAAAGCCAGCCATCCACGCTCCGGCATTCCTGTGTCTCACAGACATGTCGTACAACGAGCTTTATGCCTTATGTACATGTATCTGTCGATGGCAATGATGCTTCAGAAACCCGCGCGGTTGAGAGCTTGACACAGACTGCAGGATGGGGCCAAGCTTTACTTGGGTCTTGGACTCTGATCACGAAGAGCACGCTGCTCACGATTCAAAACATGACATGGAGGACCCCCGGACTCTCGTCCCATGCATTGGATCATGAGCAGCGTGCTGTTTGTGATTAGAGTCTAAGACTTGGTGAAGCTTTGACCCATCCACGGTCTACCTGAGCCCACCGTGCCTTTTTCTTCTCTTTTCTTTTCTCCTTATATATTTGTACCTGATATGTAGGTACTTCGCCGGGCTCTGGCCGCGCCCTCAGGGGCAACATGGCCCTACCTGACCCAGAACTCCCCGGGCATCTCAGGGATATCTTTTGTTCTCTAGTGATCGAATTTGGCGAGAATGATGATCTCGACAAAATTCGTGATTCGACGCGGAGAACCACCACCTCATATCTGACCTGCCTTACTCGGAACTGGTTTTATTCAACAACTCCGTGTGCTGCGCCGAGCCATGCAGAGGCGCAGGGCTAGCGAGCCGCTTCTCCCTCTGCGTCGTACCCCAACCACATGGACGACGAGGAATCGAAAGATCTAATGGGTTGAGTGGAGTTACTCAAAGACATCGAAGTTTCCGTGAAAAAAGCAATCGCCAACCAAGAGACACAACAGAGCTGAAGAAAAAGAAGGGGGAGAGATTGGGGAGTTGAGGGGGGAGGAGGAGAGAGTTGGAAAAAGGCGGGGGGAGAGACATGCCGCGGTCCGCGGACTTGCAAAAGTCGGACTCTGCACCTCCACGCTGGTGCCGTCTGCGAAATCTGAGTCTCGCAATGGAATTCATGGATGGATGGATGGGGGCGATTAGGTCTACCATGATGTGGCAATTTGGAAGAGGGTCAGAGCTAGCGCAGAGACGCAAACAAACGCAAACGATTCATGCATGTAATACATAGGTATTCATCATTTCAGGGGTTTGGTGGATGGGCTCGAGTCCTTAAGTAATTTTCGGCAGGCAGCAGGGTTAGCGGGTCAGAGAATAAAGTTGCAATTTTGAGCATTTAGCACCAGCAAAGTCACCTACCTAGGTACGTACCTTACCTTGGAGTTCAAAATTGTGGATGCTAAAACACCGGGTATTTTTATCTCTCCAGGTCCTTGTGTATCGGCCGGCAAAAGGCCCCCCCCCCCCCCCAAAAACACTGCATGACTAATATCCTATGTTGTTAAC
The DNA here is from genome assembly GCA_033297225.1 of Diplogelasinospora grovesii. Taxonomy (NCBI): domain Eukaryota; kingdom Fungi; phylum Ascomycota; class Sordariomycetes; order Sordariales; family Diplogelasinosporaceae; genus Diplogelasinospora; species Diplogelasinospora grovesii. The sequence continues at coordinate 2,884 of MU853867.1, read as the reverse complement.
TTTTACCTGCTAGCAGCCTAGATATTCTGCACTTGGACGCGTGAAGACAGCCCCGGTTTTGCTGCAGCTCCCCTCACAGGGACACAGGCCCGGCAGTAACCTAGCAGCTGCCTAGGAAGGTCCTGACCGGGGGGGGGGAGAACAAAACGCTCAAAATAAGACGATTGAAATACGATGGTAGGAGGCAAAAACATGCTTAATAGCTGGTCATCGGCTTAGTGGCTTATAGTTGTTTTCAGTGAGATTGCTGAGTTCATGACGCGAGCAAATTTGTTTTATTAACGAGAATCATTCACTGCCACTATCACGTGACGCATGAAAAGAGGTTATTTAGAAGAGAAGGGGGGGGGATATTTTCACGCCTATGAGTTAAGAGGAAAAGACCTTCCCAAACGAGGAAGAATACAAGGCGAGTCGGACACGATGGCTGTAAACAGGTCGGACGAGGCTCGATATGGCTTTAGATGTGGTAATAAAACAGTGTGGCTCCGACTGTTTACTAGCCGAAGCGTAGAATACGTACCTGGTAGGCTGGTATATATATAGGTACAGGTACCTTATACATATCAGATTTCATCAAGATGATGGACGTGACCTTGCTTCTTTTACGGGACCATAGTACTCCCATCTCCATGATAATGGCAGTCCGATCCGACTGCAACCCCCCCAACGATCTCAATATAGGCCTCTCCATGAAAGCCTCATTTTCTGGGTTTTTGTGTGAATTGTCCCTTCAGGCATCCCACCACCACCACACCAACAGGGTAGGGAATAAATTCACGTAATCAGCGTGTGGATGTCCATTCTTGTGTAACCGCCCACATCCTCCGACCAACAACTTTTGAGGCTAACATTCCAGGCCAATCCATACACAGAAGGTCGGGACTGATGGAGGGAGTGTACGAAAGCCGCGGAATGGGCTATTTATTCCGTGCCGGTCAGGGGCAGTCAAACTGTTTTGCCCGCCGCGTTACTGGCACTACCAAACAGGGGCACCGGGCGGCTGGCGGCTCATCGATGATTTGAAACCTACCTTGTCAAAAGTCATGTACAAGGATTTCCCCCCCCCCCCCCGGGCGGTGCCCCTAATGACTCATCTGTATATTGCACTGGTTTGTATGCGAATAGCTTCAAATTTGAGCTCAAAATAGGGGTCTGCTTTTGTCCACTGTTGACCATACATCGATGTTGTGACTGTATTAACCAATCCATATGGCCGGGCGTTTATCCATATGTAGGTACATTTGGGCTCTGCATCGAGAACGACGAATCGGCAGAGGGCAAGGTTTCCCATCATTCTCATTCCCACCTTCCCGCTTGCTAATTCTATCCGTGCAGCAGGCATTCAAAGTGGTATTCCCATCTTCGAGAACGATGGCGACAGTAACGAGCGGTACCTCTCCATTCCGCAGCGTCCGAGATTTCTTCGCCCAGGTCGATGCTTGCATTGAGGAAACTTTCATGGCATCTTTTCCCCCGTCTCGGCTGCGCAGTATGAAGCTGTCTCTCAGTCTCGAGAGCGACGAGGTCGAAAATTCAGAATAGATTTGTGGGATGAAGTAGAACTTTGGGTCACGGCAGGCACGTCTACTGCCCATGAATCACTCCACGTGTTTCTCGACGATATGACTCTTATTCAAGCTGAGTGAACTGCGTGGATTGATTTCCTACCCTGCACACTAACGAGCCAACTCTCAGCTCATCAACCCAGCTTCTGGTCTCTGTGATAAGTCAAGACCCCCATTAGTTGGCCAATGGCTTAGTTGGCCACAAAAACCCCACACAGTCACAATGTCTAATCTACCACAACTTGATCAATTGAAGGCGTAAAAATACAATAAAAATATCAATCGGATCGTTAGTCATCACCCTCTTCACTGTCATCATACATTTCTACTGCCTTACGTGTGGGTACCCGGGTTCTCGTCGATCTGCGTGTTGGTACCGTGTCCTCCACCACCTCTTCTGGTATAAGTCGTTGATTGTGCTGCATAGCCAGAACCTCCCCCATAGTCACAAAACGCTGGTTAGGGTCATCCTGCATTACTTTCCTTCTTTTTTTTGGCTGTAAAGAAGCCACCTGTTCGCGTAGAGCCTCCGCGTGACGTTGTGAAATGACAGAATCTGCAAGCCAACGCTCTGCGGCTTTCTTAACCTTTCTTTCCACCAGACGGCGAGCTGGTCCTTCAGTGTGTGTACGGAATAGTTGATCTATATCTCTAACGTGTTTAGGAGTGTTGATAATCATGCCGTCGGATTCATTTGGCGTCTGAGGGGGTGGGGGGGTTGAAGCCTTCGGACGCACCACTTGTCGGCTTCTCAGGGGTATATTTCTGTTTTTTAGGAATAAACCGGTCCCGCACCAGCCTGACTTAATGTTGCGTTCGTTGACAGAATCCTGGCGGGCTTTAAGATAACATTCTAAGAAATTAGCCTTTCCAATGGGCAAAGAGTCGTTCATTTCTGTGAGCCTGGAAAGATGCCTGCGGTACGCCGTCTTTAACGATGAAAAAACGCCGACATCGAGGGGCTGAAGTACGTGAGAAGCATGGGCAGGTAAGAAGAGTAGATGGATGTTGTTTTCGAAGCAAATCGTCATGAATTCTTCTGTTACGTGGGATCCATGGCCATCGACTATCAGGAGGCGTGCATCTGACGGATCCTCTGGCTGGGTTTCTGGAATAAAGACGCGTTCGAGCCATTCTATGGCAATGGCATTGCTTGTCCATCCGTTCTCTGAGCAAGCAAAATACCAAGGCTGGTTGAACTGGGCCTTAAACCACTGGAGTTGAACGCTTCCGCCTTTGAAAATAATGCTGGGGTTAAGAGCGCGCCCTGTAGCCGAAACACACTCCAGGATAGTCGTCCAAGCCCGTGATCCATT